>JAYRBW010074139.1:0-25582 GCA_036023295.1 Invenusta paracnida
ATGTTGAAAAGGCTGCAAAAGTCATGGAGCCCCGGTGCAACTGCAAACATGCTTTGAATAAATGCAGTTCTATTACCGATATAGAGAGGGAACAGGTTTTTCAACAAATATGGACGCAGTCAATGACCGACACAATGCCGGTCAAGAACTCAAGTCTTCAAATGTCTTACATATATCATCTGAAAATAAATGGAGCTAGGGTCTGAGTGTGTTTGAACATGTTTTTGGCAACAACAGGACTTGGAAAAAGTATGATCAAAGGTTGGAGGAAAGTTAATGATGAAGCAGATACACCAAAAGCTGAAAATCCTCACTATAGACGTGCTGAAGAAGAAAAAGTTTTCTTGGTGATTTTTTTCAAAGATTCCCTAAAAATTACCTAAGATTACTTTTAGTTGTAAATGTTGTACAAACTTTTCGTGTGTCAGCTCCGAAGGAGTATAAACCAGTCTTAAGCGTTCAGTCAAGAGAAGAACGATGTGTCGTAGTGGTTCGAACACTGATATGTAATATAAATTTGTTTTTCAACTATTGACTGCAATATTCGGAAGAGTGAATTATTCTATAATTAAAACAATGAAACTTTCATTCGGGGTGCCATATTAATAGGTTTGTTTTTTATGTTATACTTTAGGTCACATTGGTAATTGCTTGAAATTTGTTCCATGGAATTTTTAATAATTATTATAAGTAGTAATGTAATTTACCATAATTAAATTAATTTAAATTTACATTTATAAAAAATTGTAGTAAATATGTATATGTAAAACTTCTATAATATATATCTTAAAAAAAAAATTAATTAAACTTTTTTGAATAATTAAATATCTTATTAAAATATATTATGATAATATAATATATAGGGACTACTTCAAAATCGATAACTTAAAGTATTCCCTAATAATTTAAAAATTATCATATAAGTAAAAATAAAAATAAAATATTATCTAAATATTTAAAATTAAGATATGAAACAATTAAATTAATTAATTAAAAACTATTCATTTAATAATTAGTAGGAAAAAAGCTTCCTATTTGTCAAAACTCACGATTTCTTACTTTCGATCTTATTGCTATGTATTGTTTCTGTGTCAAATTAAGTTTGTACATTTTTATTAAACGACGAAAAAATGTAAAAATTCAATATTGTTCGTTGCACAAAAAAGCATAATATAAAGTATATTACTTGTACCTAAATCAAGTACTATGTTTAAAAAACTCTTTATTGATGGAAATATATTGTTATATTTTAATCAAATATAATTTGATTATATCATTTCATTCATATTATATTATATTATATTATATTATATTTAATTATACATTCACATATAATATATTTAGGTATCAATATGTATAAAAGCATAAAAAAATAATTTCAAATAAATTATAAATATATTAATTTTATATTAGAAATATGATGTTATTGTATTTAAATGTCTGATTTGTTTTTAAATCAAAATCAAATCAAAATATAAATCATAAACCCTGTTCATTAAATTGTCAAAGCCTACTATTGAGAATCCTTATATATCATGATATATTATTTTCTCCCAACTATTCATTTATTTATTTTATTATATTACTACTGCATATAATAAACATTTTCTTTCTTTTGAAATATGTTACTTTGATTATGTTATAAATGTACTCCGAATAGACATTTTTCTAGTAAAGCTAGTATTATATTCTTTTGCTGACTATGACTTATAATTAGCTAAGAAAAAATGTTCAAACATAATTGTAATTCTTTCATAAGACAACTCAAAACGGATGTTTTTTATCTCGCGCGTCAGATGATCAGCAGATGCATGGACAGGGGCGCACTATCCTCGTGGACACAGCGTCAGTTCGCGAGCTCCATCAACGTGTTGAGAGTGGGCGGAGAGGCTCAGGTGGACACAGTTCATTGGCTGTCGATGGCGCTACCAGCACGTCCTCTACGGCAGAAGCGGCTGTCACCGATGAACGGGTGACAACACTGCGTGTCAAAGCAGAAGACGGTCTCACCATGTACATCCTGAAGATGCGTTTCACTGAGACACTGGGCCAGTTGATCAGCTACCTGGATGCGGCTCGTCCACCCAATCTAGCCGGGAAATATGACCTCATCTCGACTTTTCCGCGACGAATTTTAGTGGAGACAGTGTCCACAATGATTGAGTGTGGCCTTGTGCCCAATGCTACGCTGCATCTGCGTTCAAATGGATAGAAGGGTGTCCATTTGTGTTAAAATTAATAAATCGGTGAACATATTTGACCAAAGAGACATATTTCTTAGTGTGATAGTTTCTATCGCTGACTGCATAGTTTTGTAGTTCTTAGTATCTTAGTTTGTACAAAACGACAATCGTAGTACAAAAGGAATAATATTCGACCGGCTTATCCCGTGATTAAAAGTATAATAATGTGACAGTAGTAAGAGAATATGCCTCAGATTTTGTAATATACAGATATTAATATTGACGGACTAACTAGTAGCCAACGTTTATTTTCATTGAGCAGAACAAATCAATCTGTTTTAGTCCCTTTTTATTTTTATTAAATAGAGAAACTAATTTGCGCTTGTGAACTAAATTGATTTATTATTTCATTAGTTTTGGTTTTAGCGAACACTTATCTGAAATACTACATTTCAGCTAAACCTGAAGAAAACTATTCTGTTTTAAAGAGTTAAGTTGGATGTTTCATTTAAGTCCTATTTGTACTATTTGAATATTGAGGTATAATATATCTTAGTATCATCGTTATTTTTTGTTTGCGAAACAATTTTAATTGTACATAATTTCACTATGTAACTACTTATTATTTACATTTTATTTATTTATTCTATACATTTAAGTTCATTCCGTCCATTAGTTTAATATATTTTAATATTTCAGGAGTGATGAAATAAACTGAAGCGGATTCATGCTATTTTTAGAATACAATTACATGAGACTGTATTGCTGTCAAAGTGGTGTGTCATCGCATTTCACCATGTTGCAAATCGTGTGTCACATCGTTTGGAATATTATCGTGTGTTTTTCCCTAGTATAGTGAATCACCTACTAGAATTACTGCAGAGCTAAACGTTATTTCACTTTTTTCTGCTCATATAATATCTTAACCTATGAAATGTAGATGGACATCACATCAAATGTGACGAACACTATAGTGAACATTAAACATGAATTCGGATTTATAATGGACAGTTGACGTTTGTAGAACTGATATCGATGGTTTTTTATATCATATTTGATCAAATACACCGAAATATTTGCTCAGTAAGGCATAAGAAATTATTAGTATTCATTTTAGGCATTAAATTGAAAACCACAGTTTCAATTATTATAAAACTTGAAGTTTGTTCGTAGATAATGAAAAGAAATACTTTTTAGTATCGTATGATATATTTTATTGATTTACACAATGCAATGAGTTTACTTTGAATTTACTTGTTGGTATAAAATGTTTCTATTTATTTTAACAGTTAACCGTTTAATAGTCTAAATCTACGTTTTTTAGTTATACCAATTTAAAATTCATTTTAGCCTGCTGCTAACTATGTAATGTGGATTGTCCATGATCATTATTTGCTCAATAATGGGTTTACATAATGATAATTAGAAATACTATTCTATTTTGTTAAATACGTATTTTTATACAGACCGAAACATATGCCAATTTAACAATATGTACAAGACTTATTGACTACATATACATGTCAATACAATTGAAATACAATGACAGGTCGTCTGCTATTTACCATTTACTGCCATATGCGGCACGTAATATATAAATCTATAGGTATTCTTTTGAAACGTTCTCTTCGATGACTAATATAGAATTCAACAAATCGAATTATTGCCATACATTTATTTGCACCAATCGCAACTAAAAGAATCAATGAAGTCTACTCAGTCATACAAATTGTTTACAGAATTGATGAATTTAAAACCATATATACAATATGCATTCTACATATATTTTACAATTCAACTCAGTATCATACAATAGATTTATTTGTAGTAATTACAACAAAAAATTTAAATTATAATTAAAGTTACTTCCTTTTGCGTTATATTTTATTTTTATTGGAGCGTTTTGTCACACGTCACAGTCTTCCTTTCAGTTGATTTTATAATAATTATTCCCAACACAATTTGATAGTGCTGCAATAGTAGAAACATACCATTCACATAACTCATGTACATATATGTAATAGAAAATATATTCTGCTATTGGTCTAATGTTTTGACAATCGAAAAATTGGATTATGTTACTGTGGTCAGTAAAATATTTAAAATATTTAAAATATATATTATATGTATTAGTTCTGTCATGTCAACATTAGTAAGTATATATTCATGCACATGTAATGTACTGTTATAAAGTAATTATAATTTACTTAATATGCATATATTTATTTTTGAATAGTGTATGTTTATATGTAAATTTATATGTATATTTCAAAATTCATAGAAAATAAAATTTCTAGTTTTATTCAATACCTATCTTATTGTACATGTTTATACAGTTTGTACATATATACATTTCATAGGTATATTTTGTTCTAAGACGATATTATATTAGTGTTTGTTATTATACTACGTTTTTATTAGATAATATTGTAAGAAAATCTTAATTTAACAGCAATTAAGTATATATACATATTTAGTTTCCAGTGTATTTAAAGCATGTACTCTTACAGTACATGGTCAGTCATAATGTTCGCGCACTAGGTATATGTTATATGTAGTAACAAAACTGTTAATAAATCAAAATACTAGATATATTTGTATACTTATACTTATACTTATAATATACATCACTATGTGTTATGATGCATAATGTGTGAGAACAGTTCATTACATAATCTATAGATTATGTAATCAATTAAAAGTAAACACAAGTCTTGGATTGGCCGACGTTTAGTCCAGATCTTAATCCAATTGAGAACTTCAAGGGAGTCATAAAAAGACAAATTCACCGCAATCCTCCAACTAGTCCAGTCGAAGCAGTTACAAGAGTTTGGAATATTTGGCAGGCGTTTACACTTGAATTCAGCAGACGTCTTACCAAATCAATGTGTGTTCGGTGTAATCTTGTAGTGCAACGTCAGGGTCATAGAATCCCCTATTAGATATTATGTTTTTATTATTGTGTATATATTTTATATAATTATTTTTGTATATTCTGTATTTAATTGTTTATTATTGTGTTTATTTAAAATGGAATATAAAATATTATATATTTCGTATTTACTTATAATTTATAGTGCGCGAACATTATGACCATTCACTGTACTTTTAATAAGAAATTATATATTATTACTATTCAATAGACTAAAACGAATCGGATTAACGTCGACTGAATTGGAATAAGATCGAACCAGAATTACACCAAACAGAACAAACAACACTGAATTGAAATAATACCATAACGAAATAACTCCGAATCGGAATAAGAAACCAGAATATCATTGAAATTTCCTCCACAAAATAGTAATTATCTAATAGCATATCCAATATTACGTTTAATAATAGTTTTCATAAAAATACAAGAGTAATATATAAAGAAAATGGCAGATAAATATTTATTATTTTAATAGAAACACATGTCTATATATCGATGATTTCATACTAGAACATGTACATCTGACAGTATGGAGACAGCTGGACAGTACTGTTTTGACTGTTGTCAGATCTCTTCTGACACTCTTCGTACAGCTGCAAAATACAATAACAGTATACACTATTTACTACTAATTTGGTTTATAATTTATTTCAAATGAATTTCTTGGATAAATACTTAATTGTAGATGACAAAACAACTTCAAACAACTGGACCACCAGTTAACTGTAGAAGCTGATTCCGCCGTCTGGTTTTGAAAAGTGAATAATACAATTAAAAAGTAAGAGAAATTTTATGAGCTTCATTTACAATTAATTAGTGGTATACTATTGCTGAATTATACGAGGGATTTGGGCTGCCAAAATGAGTTTACATGTCAAACAGTACTTTCCAGTTCTCCCCATACGGTTAATAATATAAAATCATCATTTTTGAATATTCAATTTTATAGCTATAATATACTTTCCCACGTCTTCTATTATTAAACGCGGGTCTAGCTACTTGGTCATGGTCATTAGACAGTGTGTTAATGCGCTTTTTAATTAGCGATATACTCCTATAATTGTATTCTTGAACAGTACAAGAGGTATAGATTGCTAAGAATATCTTATAAAGTCGAAGCAATGGTGTCCGCTTTTCTCCGTACTTTTAGTAATATACGTTAGTTTATGAAATCATCAATTCATAAATCTCTTTTTATAATGTATTTTTTCTTCCCATGTTATTATATTTCGTTAATATTCCAACTAGATTTTTTCCCAATTTGGAGTACCGTATTTTACGGAGTCTAAGCCGCCCCGGTGTCTAAGCCGCACCCTCTCATTTTTGGTCTGAAATAAGTGATTTTTTTTTATATCGGAGTCTAAGCCACCTCCAAGTTTTGATTTTTTTGTTCAACTTTTGTTTTGTATAACAACCTACCTTGTTATTTTTCAGTATACCTATCTTGCAGAATACTTTTTTATGCATACCTAATAGTTTTATTAGCATTTGTTCTGAAACATTATACAAAATTAAATTCAATATATTTTTAAAATTTTCTTATCAATATTTTTGGTATTTTTGGGAGGAAAAATAATTTAAAAAATATTGCTGTCTTATAAGCCGAATCCCCTATTTTTCGGTTAAAAAAATAGCTTTAAGGTGCGGCTTAGACTCCGGAAAATACGGTATTCCATTTCTGTATTATTCAATTCGATGTAGCTACGCTCGTTAATCAGGCATCTCTTAAATACTTACATCAATACGAAGTAATATTAGACGTCTTCAATACATTCCAGTTTTATAAACACAATTGATAATAATTTATGTGATATTCTTAATTTTTAATTTCTTTTGTAAAAAACACTCGTTTAATCTGCTTCATAGTTTACCAACAAAATATATAAAACATAAGATATTATCATGAACATCACATTTATTAATCTGTGGAGTTTATCAATCGCAAATTATTCTATAAAATGTAAAATTATAAAAAAGGTGCATTTATTTGAAAATACTATTGAAATATATATTTTTAAAATATATAATTTCAACATGTACTTTTACACGTAAATGTTTAAATATACAAATACTATCTTTCCACTTCAAAGCAATGACATAAAAACTATATCAGAATAAACATTTCCTTCGTATGACGATTAACAAATTAAGTCATGTTATGAAACAATTTTAAAACGCGATCCTCTAAAGTTCGTCTTTCGCCTTCTGTTTACCAATTGGATCGAGCATCTCCATATAATCGTAGAATGTTGGCAACTCCGTTAAGTTCAAAGTCGTGTGGCCAAGGCGATAAAGTCGGAAAAATGGGAACGTGATGATACCGTTTTTCACACAAAATTCTAGAAAGTACAAAATGTATCATATTATTTACAACAATCATTATAATGTACTAATTTTCCATTATCAATTTTACTCTTCACAAACTTAAATGCATAATTCTTTAATCCAATTAATTATTGATCCATCTTTACTGAAATATCAATTACAGTTTTTCGATATTATTTTAGTTTAAATGTATTTATATCGCTTGGAAATATAGCTACACGCAAATTAAATAAATATAATAAATACAGTCTAATCTAGTAATTAAAATATATTATGCGTCTTAGAAATATAGAAATTTAATTATTTTTGTACAGATGTATTAGTAAATAGGTATATATTAAATATAAAGATTCTTAAGCGTTAGTCGGGTAATTATAATAATTATATATAGGTAATTAACAAATAATTTTAAGCACTTTATATCGGATAAAAATGTTTGCTATAATAAAATGATTTCTCTTCATTTCAAATTGAAAAGAAGCAAAAATACATGCATGAATTGTTTTAATTTTAGAAGTTATAGTCACATTCGTTTTTTTAATACTGCTGCAATTTTTTATACATAAGCAATTTTCATTTAAATAAAATAATTTTAGCAATCTTAAATAAATTATATTTTATTTCAATATTTATAAATTAATATGAATAGCTACAAAATATATATTTTTAATTGTAACATTTTAGTAATAGTAAATGTCAAAATATGCAATGAAAAAATAGACATGTTATTATGTTAAATCAAATTAAGTTAGTTGAATAAAGTCAAATAAATGCCGAAATTGATTAGGTTTCGTAATATACTTGTATATATTTGTATTACTAATTATGTTTTCTGACGACGAGCTCCATTCATTGTAATAAATTCATAGAAAGCATTATTTACTAGTAAAGAAAACAGTCGATCGCTATATATATCAAATGATTGAAAAGATACTGAAATAATTGAAAAAATTGAAATAATTTATATTTTTCATTAAAAGAATAAGTAGCAAAGGAGAAACAAAATTGAAATTCCGAGATATGTACAGCTTTTATTATATTATTATTTATTTTCTCTTAGTTTTCTCTATTTTATCTCTTTAAGAAATAAAAAAGTCATTTAATATAAAATAACCCGATTGCTGTATTGACTAATTGAATTTGTTTAAAATAATTAAAGCAAACTAGCCTTCAAAAATGGTGCAGCTCAGTGAGACAATCCTCCGGTCGGAATACTTTTCGGAAAGGAGCTTTGCACTAATCTTCCGAACTTGCTCATTGGACTTGAGACAATTAGAACAGTCCAATCGATAAAAGTAGACCATCGTGTACATGTCCGGTTCTTTCGTGATGACAGGAAATTTAGCCGGATATATGAACTCCACGGACTTCAGGCTGTAAAATATTATCTCTGCAATCATTATTTGTATTAATAAGTGAATGAAACCAGCGTTATATCTCTCATTTATTGAACAACTGTTTTAACACACTCGAAAGAAGATATGGCTTGTTTTAGTGTTGTCGTTGACTTTTTTCGTTGATTTGAAGGTTTGTAGGTACTAAATGTGTAAATTATTCCGTGGCTTATTTAATTAATTAATAATTTAATCATAATCATATTCATATTCATAATTATTAAAATTAACATAATAAGTAGTTCATTTTAATATTTAGTTATTATACAAATTGTTATTTTTTTATTTTTTCTCAAATCTCTTTAATACATATTATGATGTCCAATATAATGCATTAATTTTTAAAAGGAATATTGACATAATTAAAATAACATTCATCATTATTTTGAAACACAATAAATATAAATACAAATTTTGAAATTGGATTCTTAATTCATAAAAGTATTTTACTTCTGGCAGTAAACCCATGATCATTTATAAGTATAGATCATGAGTCAATACATTGATTCCTTTTAGTAATACAGATATAGAAAATTAATACATGGCTATAAATTTATTTATTGAAAACCCAGTTGATTAACAGAATTCATATAAAACATCATAAGATTTGTATAAATTAGAAATTCAAATATATGATTGAATTCTAGGAAGCTGGAAGCTGAATTAGCAAGTTAATATGTAGGCAGTATCATCACATTCATTTTAAAACCAAGGACTATTAAAATTATGCAGTTCCTGTTTAGAACCTTAACATACCTAGCTACTGTTATGTTTAACGTACATATTTAGACATTGTAACAGACAGAAAATCTATTTTTTTATAAATTTTCATTTATTTGAAAGAAATATATGTCAAGAATAGTTGCCAGAATTTTGTATTACGAGCATTTTTATCGCATCATTAATTATGATATTAATACTAACTGAATACTAATTACATGTCTATTAATTATGCGAGTTAAAATGGATTAATTCTAATATCAAGTTTTTTGAGAATGACAAAAATAATGATATGTGCCCACGCGAATATAAACGCCACCCTGTCTTAAATATATTGAAAACGATAACATTTTACTTGAAAATTGTTTTGCTTGCACTCCATGATTTGTCTTCCATCTCTGCTGAAGACGACCTTTTTATCAATACTCTATCTTGCCTTGGAGTCGACAGTCTTGGTATTCTTGTGTGTGGTATGTTTTTTACAGGCTGTGTCTCTGTCTCTCTATGAAGACGTTGAATAGTTCGGTTATTTACATGGAAGTGATTGGTACCACGCTGGACTGACCATCCAACATATTTCTTTAAGGTTATAATTTTAATTTTGTAATCGTGAGTTAGTCTCGACATTTGTAAAACTGAACCTATAGAACTCTTGAACTCGGACTTTTATGGTTTTCTACCAAGTGTGCTTAGCAGTTATGCAACTGTGTCAAATTTCGTATTCATACATGTATTATACGGTCTCTCTTCATTATTTAAGTTACACAATATCTTTAGCTTTTGTAAAAACTAAATATTATATTGTTCAGTTTCTCTTAACCATAGAACAGTATTACATATAGAGTTTCGACTCTTATGGATTCTTTATGCAGTTTTATACTATTATTTGTCTACACGCTTTTGCAAAATATATATTTAGAATTACCAGAATTAAATCGTTTATGTAGTACAGTTTTATATACACCAGAAATAAATTATAACAGACAAATTACGTATGTTAAAATTGTATGAATATAAATATATTTTTTGCTCTAAAAATTAATTTAATCTAAATATTTAATACTACTTTTAGTCTACCCATTTACATAAAATTTATTAATATAAAATGATTATATATTGATTGACCGAGGATGAATATTAAGCAAACATTATGTAATCTAGAATTCCATCTTAATAAAGACCATTCCAACTTTGCAGTTCTTTTTGCTACCTAAAATATACACTTACATATTTTTATCTTCTTGAGCTAATATTGTCTCTGATCGACGAGATTCGACGTCTTTGAAATATCTAATGACATTTTCAGGAATGAATTTCAGTTGATTATCAAAAGTGTCAAAGATAGTTTTCAAATATTCCTTCATGTTTGCCGACTTCATATTTTTGACTTGAATATTGTATTGATATACACCATCTCGGTAGTAACGGATAGCTGGCAGTTTTCGGACTGAAATTCTTTCGCAAAGAACTGTAAATGATAAAAATAAACTAAAACTTAGTGTCTAAAGAAGTCAAAATGTGTATTATCATAGTAAATTGATTATTTTAATAACACTGTTTATAAAAAAACAAATAATTAAGAAATAAGGAAAAATCATCTGACCTTACATATATTATATAACAAACTTATTGAATCGTTAATCTTTTTAAATTATCGTGTTTGTGCCTTTAAATTCTGCATCTTTGCAAACTTATGTGCAAGTTTTTAATTTTTATAATGAATTATCTATCATTTTCGATAAAAATTACTAATAAAGAAATGTACTTCTACCGAATTATTTAATTATAGTTATTATGCCTCCTTACTACTCGTGAGGTATTCATCGCAGTCCACACTAAACACTCCAGCCTTTGAAGCAGTGACCTCTTTCAAATCACCAAGACTCTTGGAAACTCGTCCAATCAGGTTACCAGGTGTAACTGAATCCACCGCACGACACTTGTGACACCAATTTCCGGTTGCTAGGAAGAAGACTACACTATGACGAGTGGCGTTGATGACGTCACTAAAGTTGCCGTAGTCTAGGTATCCATCAAAGGCCAGATTCTGTCGACGTATGTCTTCTGAAAATATTTCTGGAATATCCTGGAAGTCCCGACTTATCTGGATGTAATATTTGCGTGAATCAAAATAAATTTGTAATATATTCAAATACATTTACATACTCGTACATGTATATATATAAATCATAATTAATTAATCGCCATAGGATTAAATTAATCAATCGATAATTAGCTCAATGCTGCAGCACAAATCAGTTTGTTAAAGCAAGGAGTATGCACTGAGGTTCGAGCATACAACTTTCGTGTTTGAAGGCTGCAGTCCTACCAACTTCTCTACCGCTATTCTTACTAATTGTTGTTTGATTAGTTTAAGTCTATAGTGGCTAATTAATTATGATTTAAATATATATATATATCACGACAGAACAATATGCAATTTAGTCTATATTATCATTAATAGCGGGGTTTGCCACATAGTACATTTAGTAAAATTCAACTGACATTGGCACATCTACAACTGCGACAATATTATAGATAGCGAATTTACATAATATAAGAAAGTAGATGAGCAATCGAAGGAGTAACCATTTTTAGCAAGAGCTGCTATTTTTAGTTTGTTTTAATTATATATTTGAATTATAAATAATCAATATTATTATTGATTGCCTTCCATATATTTAATTTTACTCATTCAGCCATAAATATTAATTAATTATATATGTATAATGAAATTTAGATCTGCAATCTTAAAGAAATGAGTACAAAATTTTTGAGCATCTTCATTTCATTGGTTTTTCCTACGTTTTGCTTTAATATATTAGGCAATCAATAATAATATTGGAATTAATTGCCTATCAAGATTATTTCAAAATGGAACATGTCGATAAAATAAATGGTGGCGGTCAAATTTCTATCATTTTAAAATTATTTTTGTTTAAATTCTGAATCTATTTGATTATATTGATCATTATCTTATGGGTTTTGCAGTCAACATTTAAATAAAATATAACTGGACATATCATACTTATATAGTTAATAAGTCTAGTGTATTCGTCTCTACGTAGCTAGTTTCAAATAACGTCATATTGCTTATATACATAATCTAATATATGTATCTTTAATGTCCAATTGTATGCAAAAATTTAAGTATATAAATCATAAACATTTAAATGCAATATTGGTGATTTTATTGTTTCACAAATCATTATTTTAAAATGAAATACCGTGTTTCAGGTAGTCTTGTATTATCAATAACCCGTTACCTAAACATAACAAATTAAGACTCTGAAGACTAATATTATGAAAATATTTTTCTATACAAATCAGTTAAATTTTCCCCAAAATACTAATACGAAATAATTGTCGACTATCCCGTTTACAATATATGCGTGAAGTACCAGTCTGTCACCCAGTCTGTCACATATAATAGAATAGTTTCACCTTTTCTAATAATTCATCCATCTCAGCTTCTTGTTTGCGAGCGAAATCGTCGAAATTTGCTGGATATCTCATATAGTCCACGAGCTGCTGAGGGTTTCTAACCTTCTCTAAATACTCTTCGACAATCAGTCCACTGTGAAATAACATCAGCGTCGGGAAGACGGAAATATCATAGTTAGAGCATGTCACTGAAACAGAGAGAACACATTATATACTGTAAAACAGTTAGAGGAACAGTTTTTCTCCTAAAATAATGAATGCAGGCGCTTGTGCTGCTCATACACGTAACTTTAAAATTTGTAACACGTAATGCAGCTAGGTTATTGAATATTTTTTGTATTTCAGGAAAAATACAGAATTTTTGTTCAAAATAATCATTTTACTTAATTTACTTTACATAATAATATGCTAAAAACACAAAAACAATGTAATGGTTTCTTAAAATATTCCATACTTGTAGCTGGATACATTAGTAACCATTGTTAGAACAATTTCGAAAATTATTTATTTGTTCATTCTTTAAGGAATTTGGTCAACGTGGAAGCCATATATGGTCGCCTTCATCGAGAATAATATTAGCAAAATCACTATTATGAAGGCAGGACTTCTTAGTGCACCCCAAAGATTGATATCGTTATCAAGACTAGTAAGTCACATTGGTACATTTCTAGACATCAAAACTAAAGTAACTGACATAAAGTCAATTTCTATACATTATGCAGAGCGAAAAATGAACTTCTATAGACGCCTGTAATTATTCATATCACTATCATATCACATATCTGGAATTCTATCAAAAATGTTACTGACAGAATTTCTAGAAAATTTTGTTTGAAATTTGACTACTTATCCCCTATTATAAGCCAATAATCAAAAGGACAAAAAACATATTTTTAATAAAGTAACACTATTTAATATTAGTTATCCTCCTCCTGTATTTTGAATTTTTCCAATTTTCAGTCATCGAACAATAGTTTACGTTCAGAATTGTCTCGTTGTCTTCCAATCATGTTTTTTTTTTCGATAATCTTGAAACCAATTTCAGTAGGTATTCTGATTTCAATATGAAAATATAAGCTGTACATTTCCAGGCTAAAATAGATTTTTTGAATATTTCGAATACTTTAATTTATCACTTTAATCAAAGAAATAAAAGAAGGTAGTGTAAACAAATATCTACATGTTTCAAACCTAAATCCATAACCATACAACTGATATACATCATTTCCAAGACATACCTATATTTCTGTCATCACGACAGTTTATCTTTGATAAGACTTTGTTTGGGTCCACAACAGAGAGCATCTCTGCTGCAACTCGAAACGCAGGAAGCAGACGGGCACTCTCAGAACCACCATCATGGAACATGACAAGCGTGTGCTGATCAAGAATATCGACAGCGTTCTCGAATGTCTCCGATGTTAACTCCTCAACAATTAAATCCTCATCGCCATCAGGCTTGGATGATTTATGACCTTGGGTGTAAACTGCTGCTACGAAACATGATAACAGGAAGGTCAATATTTTTACGTGATTCATCGTACTGTGCGTTTTAAATTTGGAATAGTATGTATAAAATATTTAGGCAGAATACAAATTATAGCTTCACTAATTCTTTATAGAGGAATACCCGATTTATGATTTAGAAGTGTAGTGCATATTTACACTGCCTAGAAAATAAAAATGGAACATATTATTGTAGTGGCTTTTAAAGAACAGATGGTTGGCCGAAAGGATTGTTTACACTTTCAGTTAGTTTCATGTTTTAGCTTGCGGATAATTATACTTCTGTATGCATAATATATGAATCGCAATATTGACAAGTTGAAAACAAATTTTTGTAGTGTGCCGAGATTTTATAATGTCTAACTATTAATTCACTTTATATTTATGCTAGCCAAAGAAGCAGTGACACTATTGCCATTAAAATAATTTATTGATTGCAATATAATCAGTTAATTATAATTTCAAAGAATTTGAAGCATTATAATCCCTGTATAGAATAATAGAATAATATAATCATGTTAATTATTTCATTCAATAAGTCAAGAGACATCATGTTTACTCATAGATCCAGTACAACACTAATCTTCGATTATATTCAATGTTTTTTTTAAATCGTGTGCATATAAAATGTATCCACATAAACATACACATAGGCGACGCTCTATAAATATTTCTGTGCCAAAATTCACGATTAAAATTGGATTTATGTAATTACTGTGTTCTTAAGTCGTAAGAGACAATATAACATTTTTAAACGTTACAATAAAAATATAATTTTATACAACTTCAATATACATAGATTTTATACAGCTTCTGAACATTTTCATCTGCAGCTTTAAATAGATGGCTGAATAAATTATTACAGTACTCCCCCTCTAGAGTGACCGTGTTGAATCCATAGAAAAACGATCGTTCAAGCGGGGGTGTCGCTCTTTAGGAGTTCGAATTTTGTAGGTTTAATTTATGCACTAATACGATCGGCATCACAAGTTCACGCTAATTGTCTCCAAGTGAAAATAGTTTTATTTGTTCAGCCTAGAGAGTATTATCATATATAGAGATTAGTTATACATAATAGATTTAATCTAATTTAGGTAAATACCCAAATGATTATTGCCAAAATAATATTCAATAAATTTATATATGTATTACTAAAGTGCATGTTTGTAGTTAATATATTTTTTCCGAGTATAAATATAAATAGTTATACATATTTGGTATTTGTGTGTATGTATATCGGATAATTATTCCAAATTTGAAATAATTTTAGCGTTAAATAATTTATTAATTAATCATATCAATAATAACGTGTGCTCTACAGAGGTAAAAATGTTAAATGATGGGTCAAAACTCGGTCGCTGGTCGCTCTTGCGGGGAAGTCGCTCTTTAGGGGTTATTTTTAATGTAAAACTCGGTCTAGCCAAGTCAAAGCGGTCGCTGGAGCGAGTAGGTCACTCTTGAGGGGGTCGCTCGACAAGGGGAGTACTGTATATCTATTTTTAACATGATACAAAAAATATTATTATTTATAAAAAATTATATACAATATATATTCACTTACCTCTAATTATTTCCAGAAGTCTTTCTTATTCTTACAAAATCCATATTTTAGTCATTAGAATTATGCATAATTAATAAACAAGATAATTATTAAATAAATTTGGTATACATTGGGAGTGTTATAGTTTGTATAAATAAAAAATATAAACACAGTATTAATAAACTTGATATATCAATCACTGAATATGATGCTTTCATTCAAAGTTTTGAAATGCATAAAAGTATATACAATTAAAATTGTATATTTATTATAAATTATAAATGCATCTTTTGTTAATTATTAATTATTAAAAGAGAAGACTACAAGCTGATTCCAGATCTTGCTCACTGGGAGGTTAGTACTTAACTGTTTCCGAAGCTAAATAGTTATTATTATTACTGAAACACTTATCCAAGGTCTACTATAATAATATAATTTGTTTAAGTATTCTTTGCACTTCTCCTATAAAATTATTTCATATTGCCAATGTATTAAAAATGAATTAAACATTAATCAATAACAGAATTTCAAGACATATGATTTTGTTTGTAAACTATAATGTCTATATAACGTCTTTATTGTTATTTTTTTCTTGCAAAATAGTGCCATGATAATCTTTTCATAATGCAAATGATGCAGCTTTTAATTTTTTCAATGTTATTATTTTTTATATTTTCCTTTGATAAAAACATTTTGAAATGTTTAATTTATGAATAGTACTGCTTTCAGATTTAAATATTTCTTATTTTCTTATTTAATTTTGATGCGCAGTGTATTTTATACATATGTCATTTCTACAGATTGTCGAAATCATTTGGGAGGCAATATCCGAAGAAGTGAGGAAGGCCCATTTTTTTAAATAATGTAGATTCGCTGTACCTACTGGTGTCATGACAACCATGCGTACATCTACGGGCTCCACTTCTTTTGATGGTCAAAAGCCTGGGGATCGTCTTTTGAGTCGACAAGGTTTGACAGAAGAGAAGCAATGGGCTCAATCGACAGCACAATCTGCTGCTGGTTATAGCTCTGGTGAACCCTCGTCTTTTTCTCAACATTATCAAGCAAAATATTTCGTTACTATCGAGAACTGTACATTATTCATCTGAGAATGTAGAATTGTGTTTTTCGCATGTTTATTTTCGATATATTTCATTATTCGAACTACATTATCTTTGTTACATACATATAAAATGTGTAATTGTTAATATTTTTACGTTTTGTCTAATAATTTCTGTCTTGTTCAATCATACTTAAAAAAAAACCCCAGAGATTTGAAATTCATTTGGCTTGTGGCAGGTGCTGCCATGGATGCAATTCAGATTTTCTCAGAATCGCACCATAACTGGTGAATATGATTCTGGCAAGACAGCAGTAAAGCTACCTGTTTCTTATGAAAGACGGGATATAGACATATATATATTCTTTACACAACGTGGCAAACAATATACCACCCACAGCTTGTTGCCCTTTCAAAACAAGATTTCCATCCCTAATACCTACAATACCTACGAACTGAAGGTGCGGCGGCACTTTGCGTCTTTGCCCAGAGCAAGTGTTAGTTTTAAACAAGTTAAACATGATATCCAAAGTAGAATTCGTTTTTTATTTTAACTCATATAAGTTTCATAAACACTAATAATACACGATGGATAATAAATATTGGTAAGCCTACAGCTGAAGGTCTCGGCTAACATGCTCATACACGTGTCCTTAAAAATTGTAACTTATAAGTATATATGATTATACTTAAATATTATTAAATAAAAATTATTAATCTAACTGTCACTTTATTTGTGTAATTCTTTTGTGTTTTTCACATATTCTTGACCTTTGCATTGGCCTAAAAATTTACGGCAATCAAATATGAAGTCCAAATCGATAACAGCAGCTGTCTGTTACATAAACAAAAATAATTCCGTCGATTTTTGGCGTCAGTGTGCTAGGCTAACTGTAAAATAATGGACTATTGTCGTATTAATGTGGCTATTTGAGTGATGTAATTAGTAATTGCTGCCTTCATTGGCTAGTTACTTATTTTGAACAAGTTGGAAAAACACGTCTATGGTAGTGGTATGTTAATTTTTAGAATAAAAACAGTATAATGAACCCTAATAGATATTTTAACGACATAGGTACAAATGATAATAACAAATTCTTTGACACAATGATGTTTTCATATGCACATATATGCACAATGGCATAAAAATTTCAATTGTTACATCTGTACAATACTAAATTTATTGTACCTAATAATGAAACAATTGAAATATAATCCTGTTAAATTTTAAAGCATCTATATCTATCTATATTGCATTACTGTATAGGTACACTATTTATTACCCATATATAAATGCACATTCAATTTAGCGTGTTCCACATAGTTCCCCATTCATTATTTTATTATATGTCTCCTTAATAAATGAATATCGATCGCTATATTTTATAAAAATAGATTCATTATTGCTTCTTCTATTCATACTTATACATAGCATATATACATTTCCCCTCTTGTTAGTTTCGCACGACGATATCAGTCGTTGCTGTGTCTCTAATTTATTCTCAAGTAAACATGTTTTACTACAGACCAAGAAAACACCTTAAAAAAATTTTTATAAAAAGTAATTCGCCCACAATGATGCTAATAATTTACTGTCTGGCATTAGTAAGTGTGTCTTCTGTTTTATTTGTCGCATTTACAACTTATATTTTATTTTTCAACGATCAAGACGGGATAGTGTTCTTTACGGCCCACGAAATTAACGAAGAAGAGGGACGTATAAATTTAAATTATTCTGCCACACCAGCGACATTAAAAATGATCATCATGGAACGATACAAAGCCTCGGATATTCCGCGTTTGGCAAGAAAACTTCGTATACAACCATTTAACATGGATTCTAATCTTGAAATTCGCTCCTTCAATTGGCAGTGGAGTCTTGCAGAAACAAGAGAAAACACCTCAAGTCCTCCCGTCTGCCAGAATGTCTCAATGAATCACTTAGGCAGAGTAGCTATTCCCTATCATCTTCGAGATAGACAACATCTTGCAGCTGCCAATTATCCCTTTCTTCATCCTGGGGGCTTGTGGGCGCCTGAGTCCTGTCAACCACAGGAACACATCGCCATTCTAGTGCCCTATAGGGACCGCGCTGATAATCTCGCCGTGTTCCTTCCTCACATGCACAACTTTCTCCAACTCCAAGGTCATGCCAGTTATGGGATTTTTGTGATAGAGCAGTTGCAGCGTCGGGCACAAACCCAAAAGTCCTTCAACCGAGGCAAGCTTCTCAACATAGGATTTATTGTCTCTCGCCTCATGTTCAACTACACTTGCTATATTCTGCATGATGTGGACAAGGTGCCGCTAGATGCTCGCTTCCCTTACACATGTGCAGGGGGCCGACCGCTCCATATGCCTCGATGGTTCCGTCACCCACGTACCAACAGACGACACAAGGGTCACCTTTATCCAATTTACTTCGGCGGGGTTAGCGCCATCCGAGCTGTAGATTATGCACGGGTGAACGGGATGGTTAACAATTTCTGGGGTTGGGGTGCTGAGGATGATGACCTCTTTCTGCGACTCAATGCCTCGGGTCGAACTCCAGAGGTTTCTGAGAGCCCCTATGCGGAGTTCTGTATTATGAAGCATCACAAGGATGCCGAGTATAGCCAACGTCCGTCACCCACACATCAGGAGGTCGTGATGCGGATGGCCATGCAAGGGATTCACTCGATGGACTTCAAGATCCTGGATATTGAGTACCGGGTGGATCATACCATGATTAGAGTACTCATTTAAACTTGTATTAAAGACTCATATCATTAGTTTAATGCATCTGATCTGTTCTAAATACTCATGAGTTCATAACATACGAAAGTAATATTAATATAGATGAATCGTTACTTATGATATATGTACATATATTGTCTTGATTATTACTAAATAATGTTATATAATAATATTAGTTCATTTTATTCATAGTACAATTACTATACATTTGATTATTACAAATAAAACAATATATGAAAATAGTTAGTTTAATGAAAGGTAAAATCGAAGCCTCTTCATGGATCAAGCCGATCACTCACAGTGAGTTATAATACAACAGATAAAAATATTTAAGCGCCTGTACAAAAAAAGTACCATACAAACTTGTGTCTAGTGTAATATTATAAGATAGTAACAGAGCTTAACATAAGAAGAATCATTGCTTTGTTAAATTGATATCATACAATTATTTTGCAAAATATGTTTTTTTATTTACAATATTATGTTAAATAATACTAAATTGTCAAATGGTGTATTAGGTAAATATATATAGGTAAACATATTAAGTCTAATTGGTAAAGCAAAACAAACTTTTTAAAAGCTGTTTAAATATTTAAAGGTTTATGTACAATGGAGCATTTTAAGGAATTCTGTAGTATATTACAAGGTCGTATAGTTATGAATTCAAAAGAGTTGAGGTTTATATCTGAAATATAGGCTGAAATTATATTTAATCGAAAAAAAATTCAAATATTCACCTAAGAAAAATTCAATATTATGAAATACATATATATAATATAGGTATATAAGTATGTTATTGATATTTTCCTCTCTAATTGATATATTTATAAATATTTTAAATTATATATATTCTGTAGAATTATACAAATGTATATGTTTTTGGACAAGTATTGAGATCTGTGAATTTTGGGGAACTGTTTAAATTATTAATAACGTTCATATTTCATAGTCCACATCAATATATTTCTTTATATTTGACAATTAATGCAATATATAGTAATTATAAACTAGTACAAACATATTACTTTGAAGTAGTATTCTTAAAATGTAGGTATTAAATAATAAGCCAAGGCATATAATAAAATAATAATATGTATTACATTAATATTAAATATTATAATAAAATAAAATGAATTATGAAGCATTTTAGAAATGCTTTTACTCTATACTGGATATGATGTATCTTATACATGAAATATAATTAAGATAACATTGTCATTGCAACGCTATTTTCTTATAGTTTCAGTGTTATAACATATTATTTAATAATTACATATTTTGATACTATTTAGATGAAAGATGAAAGAATATAATAATTCGTAGTATTATCATATACCATCAAAGAACAAATCTTTGTAAATATAGTATCCTAACTCAATTCTACTGAATTAATGTATTTTTATTTATATATTTTGTGTATATTTTGTCGCTATATAATATTATTAACAATATTACAATTGTGTTTTATCTGTATAACCATTTCCTGTACCTACATCAATTATAACTACATAGGCACTGTTAGCATATATATTGGACCCTACCTATACTCGTATAATGTACCAAATTCAAAAATAACTTTCTTAGATTTATGAACAACCTTCTTTTTTATATTAACAAATTAACTTTCCATTTATTCACAAATTTACTGTATGTATTGTTAACTTTCATTATAAAAACTTAATATTTATTGAATAGCATGAAAATTACTATGTGTATAATTTAATATTTTATCATTATGTTTGTAACCATTTTATAACCAAAATATAATATTATTATTATACCTAAGTGACAATTTTGTAACAAATCTCAATATCACAATGTCCCTTACTAATTTTTGTTTTTGTACAACAATGTTTACTATGTTCTTAGAAACATGTTACGATATTTATATTATTATGTCGGGATTCACGTAATAAAACAGGAGAACTGCGGCTTACAATATTTTTCGTACTCTTTGTACAAAAGCTTTACGATTGTACAATTACAAATATGAAATTTCATATCTCTGAAAGTAATTTCTGCCAAGCTGCCATAATTGATTGTTAAGTCAGAATCAATTTTAACACAAAAATTCAAACAAAACCTAACATAATACGTCTCTTAAACCAAATGTTTTATGTCTTAAAGGAGTTATTATTATAACAGAAAGAATAAAGCAATTTTAGATAATATATGTACATATCACAAATGTGTCAAAGATTTGATAAATATTACCATGGTGATCACTTCTTAAAGAAAGAATGTGCATTTATCAAATAGAAATAAAAAACAGTATAATTCCAGAAACTAATTGTGTGGCGAAACCAACAATAAATATTTAAATACTCAAGTGATGTGTTCAAGATTGTTTTTCAGGCTGTACGAGTAAGATGTTGTAAAAATTAATTGAACTTTTTATTTTGAGACTTTTTTACTAATGATGTTAGCATTAGAGTTCACAATATTTATTGTATAAACGATTTAATAGATAAATGATATTCGAAAAAAAATTTTTTTCAGGGTAAATTTCTCCGGAGTGTATATACCTATCCACTCTGAGGATGCCAAGTGTGCTGGTTTCCTGGTTTGAATCCCGGTATATATTCTTGAGATTTAAAGCGACTAATTAATTAAAATATATAGATATATCCGACAAAACGTGCGGTATACACTTTATCCTATATTATTATATGTTTATATATTTGATTCCAGGAATATTTAAACTATTTAGATAGATATTTTATTATAAATTACACGGATTACACAATAATATCCTCAATTCTATGATATTTCCTATAGATCAAAATCGTATAAAGCCACAGGCTTGTATTGATTGAAATCTGTGTATATATAGTTTATAAAACTTATTTTGCGATATTTAGCCTGTAACACAGTATATCACATAATGCACAATAATTGTAAATAAATTGAAGTGCACATACTGAGGGTAATTTTTGTTTTATAGCTATTTTTTAATCCTATTAATTTATAATATCATTTTAATATTTTATAGAAATAACTGTTCTTAATCTTTATTTTTTGTGTTTAATAGAATATATAATTTATATTATGAAAATGAAAAATGCCCTCCTCCTTGTCAAAGATCTTGTTATTAGAGAGTTCTTTTCATGAGTTGGAAAACCCTGAGTTCAACTATTCGTGCACTTAAAAAAACATCCCTTTTGAGTAAAGTATAGAGTTTACGTTGAATACAATTAGCGTATATATTGTCTTACGCTATTAGCATATATTTTCCTTGAAATTTCAGTATTTCACTCTCCAAGATCAATATCTCTATTATGTATGTGTAGATATACAGTATAGTGCACTATCCCCAGACAGGATATTATAGAAATTGTCTGGCTATCAGTCTTATAATTAAGATACATCCAGTGCTCGGTAAACTTAATTGAACCAAAATGTCATTGTAGGTTTAATAATAACTTGTTTACAATAATTTTTGAACGCGAAATAAAAAAATATCAAAACTTGTTTTCCACAATCGAAGGCTTGTAAAAAGAGCACATGACATTTATTACTCCTCTAGTTAGTCCAAACTTTAGTCTATACTCCTTACCTCATGCTTCCAATAAATGATAAGATAAGGAAATATCACAAAGGGTTCCACCTAAGCTACATGGTGTTATGGTTATTGTCTCTCTGTATATATTTGGTGTGTACTTGGAAACAAGCCAGTTTTACAGATAAACAAATATGAGGAAGTTATTTTGTCCTTTAAAACGTTATTAAAAGATTGCAACGTTTCACCTTTTGTTTTTTGTTTGAACTCTTATAAAATAAAGTTAAAAAAAATAATTGTAAATTATAATTATGGATTTATCTTAAATAAGTCGTTCAAAACTAACAAAAAACCGCTCATTTTAGCTTTCTAAGTAAAATTCTTATTTTATAAACACATATATGCATAATACATTTGTATGTGCGTTTATATAAGTATATTTATGTGTAATTCAATGTTTTCACGTTTGACGTTTTGCAGCATTTTAGGGTAGAATGGATTTTTTTTCGGTGTATGTGTTATCTATCCACGGTGGGATCGAAATGGGCTATAGGTAAGCATTTTTCCACGTCTATAGTCGCCGAGATTCGGATGAATCATATCTGTCATTTCCTTTGCTTTTTCTCTCCAGGTGGTGGTGCGATGGAGTCTTCGTCTTGGTATGTTAGACGAGATGAGTTCGTTAATGGGGTCTCCTTGGGGCACTCTATACATGCGCTCAAGTCTCTTGGCCACCATAATTTTGTATCTGCATGCGAGTGAGACTAGATTGGCTTCGAGAAGTAGAGATTCTATGTTTGTAGTTTTGACACAGCCGGTAATTGTTCTTGCCGCCATGTTTTGAGTGACTTCTGGTTTAGCTAGGTTAGTACTGGATATTAAGGTACCCCATACGTCGGCCCCGTACCCCGTTTGGATGTATCCCACATAGAGTCTCCTGAGGCAATCTGCTCTGAATCCCCATGTCGTACTAGTCATGTTTACTGAGCTGGTTGCATCTTCTGTTGGCCTCAAATGTTACTTTCTTGATCTGCTTTGAGAAAGTTAACATTTTGTCCAGGACAATACCCAGGAGCCTGACCTCCTCCTTGTATGAAACTAACGCCTTTGATGTTCAGTGCTGGTCTTCTGAACGCTGCCGAGTCACCGCTCCAGTTTAAAAATAAAATGTTTCGCATTTTGCCGGCGCCAACTTCATGTTGTAGAACTGGCACCAGGACACAACAGCGTCTATGGCCCTTTGAATGTAGTTCGCTGCTTTTTTAAGATCAAAATTAGAGCCCCACATCGTGAGGAAGTCTGCAAATAGACCATATTGAAGCTCTTCAATCTTATCTAGTTCCAACGCGAGATCGTTGATGTAGCATATATGAAGAGTGTGACGGAACCTTGAGGGACCCTTGCAGAGTATTTCTTAGACTTGCTCAGAGACTTGTCTACTTAACAGACAGCTCTCCTGTCACTGAGGAATGCATGGAACCAGCTACACATTTTGGTGACACGCCTATTTTTCTAAGAGAAGATTGTTGTCATCATAGAGTAAATAAAGTGTGTTAATTATTGTTAAGTAATGTGAATAGTATTAACACTTATAAAAAGTGTCCAGAATAGCCCAGAGTTTTCTCGCTGTCAAGAATAGCCCCACTTTACGGTATATAAGAATTTTTAATTTTGCAGGTTTTATGTACTTAATAGATCATCAAATATGTAAAGAAGGTAAGAAATTCTTATTAAGAATGCATTGACAGTGCATACTTTCATATTTTTAAGATACTTAATATTAATGGTAATACTAATTCAAGCTGTATACCCATTTTATTATATAGCTACATTTTCAGTTATTTCAATTTTCCTAATCCTGGCCTAGACTAAGTAGTACCTTTATTAAGGAACATGAGCTTCTATACATGTATAAATGTCTAGCATTACTTTATGTCATGACATAAGAGTTTTAATAGAACGTAAAAAAATATATTACAATATATAATTTTTATGAAACATCTATTTATATTACACCTTTTGTTCTCTAGAGCTGTACTTATACTATAGCCATATTTGTTGCAATTTAATGAATTTGTAAAATAAAAACAGTTTCTAATTTCACATTTGATTACCCAGGCTAGCTAAGCCTAAAAAAGCTATACTATCCATGCTTAAAAATTCAAATAATATTAAATATGTAAAAACCTGAATGCATTTAATGAAAATATATTTGAAAAATGGCATCATAATTGACTATA
>JAYRBW010074150.1:0-25576 GCA_036023295.1 Invenusta paracnida
TTGTAAAGGTATAAGTAAATCATAATAGTAAAACAACTTCTTGTTTATTGTAATTAACATAATATATAAATGTATTTGTAAAGTAATAACACATCATTCAATATTATTTGTATACTTTTATTAATAATTTTATACGTTTTTTATTAAATTTGGAAAAAAAATTAATTTGGGACGCTAAAATACGGGATCGCCAATTTCATCATTATATATAAAAGATCACCATTTCATAAATGCAGGTCATACAACAAATAACCATGTCCATAGCCATGTTATACTTAAGTTAAATTATTATTATAAAAGACGTAAAAAAAGTGTCATTGATAATTGCATATATAACATATAAGTACATAGGTAATTTGTGTATGAACATGGTATGTGAAGGCCAAACACGAATGGTACTGAAATGTATTCATTAATAATAATAATATTACATTGTTTTACAGTTCAGACTCAGTACACCATATATTTAAATTTTAACAGTCATTATTAATCATTCAGAATCAGACGGACATCACATAGTGTCAATTTAAAATGCTGGTACTCTATATACTATATTTACAATGTCAATAGTCACAGATGTAACAAAATATTTACTTACAAGAAAACGTATCATTAATCTGACATTGAAAATGCGTTCCCCAAAAATCAATTAATGAGTAAATCTTGTAAACGAGTAAGTTTTTATTGAATGTAGAAATTGAAAAGCACGATACGTGATCAGTTATGTTTCACTTTCCAAAAACTTTGTGACACTCAACTTCAATGTTGTCTTGCTTTTTCGCAAAAAAATAAATAACACATAATAGAACCTCACATGTTAAAACGTTAGCGCCACAATAACAGGAAGTCATTTCTTTTAATTCTTAAATATTAAATAAATATTTTTAGCCTTTTCCAATGGAGTGAGTTGGGTGAGTTTGTTTATGTTTGGTTTTGAAAGCGAATTAAACACCTAACATAAACTCACCCAATATATGTTTATTACATTAAAATGTGGTGATTAAATAAGACAAAATCATGAAGTATGGTTAAATATACCATTGCACAATGCTTAGTTACTCTGCAGGAAATAAGATGAAATCGTGCAAATAGTGTAACCACATTCACCTATGTACCTACTGTGAAGAAGAAGTCCTCTTCAATTATAAAATGTTAATAAAACCATAATAAACATCGCATTCTTTCTTGAAATGAAAGAATACAAAAGATACATTAGTATAGAGAAAAGGATAGTGAAGAAAATATTAAGGGATATATTAAAGTATATTAAATTTTAAAATTATATGAATAAAAGTGAGTCAATTTATTCTACACATTGAAAACAATAAATGGATCATGGTAGAGTATAATATAGAATATTATATGAGAATTAAAGAGTTACTCAAAGAATAGCATAAATATGGAACATAGTGAAATATAAATTAGAAAAAATAAAAAATAAAAAATAAAAACACAAGCTTATCACTTCGTCAGCCTATTCATCATTCAATCCTATAAAGGTTTCTGGATTACGGTTAATGGCGTGTGAATTAGCAGTAGAAATTTTTAAACAGATCATTAACAGAAACTGCCAGAAGGCAGAAGTTCCGAGGGAATGGAGAACCATAATCCCCATCCTTAAAGCAAACAAGAGCGCCAAACATCCTGGCTTTTTCAGACGTGTCGGCCTCACGAGTTTGTTCAGAGAAGTTGCTGGAGAGGCTCGTTAAGAATAGGCTGTATCACAATGTTAGAAAGTATGGAAATGATTACTAAGGAACAAGCTGGCTTCAGGAAGTGCTGCAGCACTTCAATGCAAGTGGGCAGAATAGTCCAATTCGAGGGGGTGGAGAGAGTGCAGGTGGCCGTTATTAGAGCAACCCTGATCACGAGAGACACATCCAAGCACGCGACCCTTATGGAATCGGGGGAGTTACCCCTTGGTCTCAAAGAAAAGATCCTGGCAGTAGACCATGTGGAAAGATGCCTAAGAATGCCAGCTAACCATCCGGCAAGAGAAGCAGCCAGCGGCTCGTATTACAAACTGCAGAAGAGCTACCTGAGGGCGGGAAAGTTGAGACTCGAAAGCGTCAAAATATGGAAGGAAGAGGGGTTGCTACTTACGGCAGACATCAAGAACTACCCCAGAGAGAATTGGGTCCTGACGTCACATATCCTGCTCAGTCCCCGAATGCAAGTTTCAGACAGACGACATCTCAGAGGCACTAGCCATCGCTCTACTTAGCAATCACGCATTTGCACATCAACAACAGCCACAGACAACTGGTCAAACAATTGCAACACGTGGTCCAAGATTAGAACGACCTCAAGTAGATGTTGGAATCACCTCTGAAGAATGGAATGTATTTGTGCGACGCTGGGAGGTTTTCCATATTGGATCTGGTATTGATGATACATCAGCACCTTCACAGCTCTTCCAATGTGCAGCTGAGCCAGCTTAGGTGATAGTCTTCTGAAATCAAATCCTAATGCAATATCACAGACACTCCCAAACCTGCTCTTAACCATGCGATCATTAGCAGTTATCCCAATTGCTATTGGGGTCTTAAGCACCGAACTTCTTCAGTGTAATCAAGGACGTGATGAAACATTCAGGTCTTTTGTTGCAAGAACTCGCGGAAAAGCTGAAACATGTGCTTTTGCTGCCATGTGCAGATGTGGAGAAAACGTGGACTACACAGATCACGTCATTTGCGATGTTCTTTTAAGTGGCATTACAGACTCGGATATACGTCGTGAAATCCTTGGAGCTACCAACATCTTTCAGACACCTGTAAATTAGGTTATTTTCTTAGTTGATAATATAAGGAGATGGCAAGAAACGCACTACCATCCTCAACCTTATCTGCTCTGTCTTCATTTAGGCGTCAGAATACTACACCACTACAATCAAGGCCCATCATTTAACCTACAGATAGGTCCAAACGACCATCATGCTCAGATTGCAAGAAAACCTACAACCTTTATAGTGAAGGCTTCCGTGGGTGGAACACAAAACCACACAACATGTGCAATGAATGTTATAGAGCCCATCGTTCTACGAAAAAACCATCAGTAATATCCTCGCCTAGCTACCCAACAATTCAAGCTATAGAATCAGATCCAGTTTCACAAATAGCAACACTCCAAGCCACTGATACTCCTCCAAAGTGGAGACATGGGACGAATAATGCAGTACTCCTTAGCCATCACATCTTCACTGCCAGTGAATGGAAGCGGGCACATCTACATGCCCACCCAATAGTTCAAATTAAAATCTCTTTTGACAAGTCACCTACAACAAATACCAAAACACCTTCGACTTATGCTGAAATACCAGCCATAGCAGATACTGGTGCCCAATCTGACTTGTGGTCCCTGTCTCAATTTCTCGCTCATGGTTTCTCAAGGGATGATTTGTCACCTGTCACACTCTCAGCTGCAAATCGATCTCCTATCTCTATATAGAAGGAGCATTCTTTGCAAAGATTGAAAGAACCTTGCAGAATAATAAGTTGGTCATGTGTCGTGCGATGGTATATGTCAGCAGTTCCGTACAGGCCATGTACCTGTCTTGTGATACACTGCTCAACCTTGGGATGTTATCAAACTAATTTCTTTACACTGAGAACAAAGACTCCACCAACATAATTTGCGATGTCAGTAATGGCTGCCATACTTTAGATAGTACATCTTGCTCCTGCCTACAGTGCACGATCACTCCCACTCGTCCTTATACTCTCCCATTTAGTTGCTCTCCTAACAACAATAAGGAAATAAAAAGTTGGTTACTTGAGAGGTATGCAGAATCCACATTTAACACGTGCACACATCGAGTGCTACCATGCATGGAAGGACCATTTGTTGAAATCCACATAGACCCAGCAGCTATACCAAAGGCATGTCATACACCTGCTGATATTCCATTCCATTGACAAAACAAGTCTACGAAGATCTTCTTAGAGATGAAGCTCTTGGCGTTGTTGAAAGAGTTCCCTATGGTAAGCCTGTCATCTGGTGCCATCGCATGGTAGTGACTCGTAAGCATGATTGTTCACCACGCAGAACAGTTGACCTGTCAGCACTTAATAAGTTCTGTAAGCGGGAAACTTTAGCCTCTGAATCACCATTTCATTTAGCCAGACGAATTCCTCAAAATATCTGGAAAATTGTGACAGATGCCTGGAATGGCTACCATAATGTACCTTTACGTGAGTCCGACCGTCACTTGACAACATTTATAACTCCATTCGGTCGTTGGCGTTATACAAGAGCTCCGCAGGGATTCTTATCACCAGGAGATGGGTACAATCATCGCTTTGATGTTATCATATCAGATGTTGAAAGGAAAGAACGATGTGTTGATGGCACAATTCATTATGACTTCGACCTTGAAAACCATTGGTGGCGCATTATAGATTTCCTAACACAGGTCGGACAGGCTGGCATTGGTCTAAACCCTGACAATTTTAAATTTGCTGTGAAAACCGTAGATTTTGCAGGATTGGGTGTCTCAGACTCCTCTATCGAACCCCTCCCCAAGTATCTTAATGCCATAAGAGATTTTCCAACGCCCACCTGCACAACTGACATACGAAGCTGGTTTGGCCTAGTCAACCAAGTATCCAACTATGCCCAACTCAGAGACATCATGGCACCATTCAAACCATTCCTGTTCCCTCGGTGTAAGTTTTCCTGATAAGCGGAATTAGAGAAAGCGTTTGCTGCATCCAAACAGGGAATCATAGATGCAATCTATCTAGGGGTTGAGATTCTTACATCTAGCAGCTCTACTGATCTGGCAGGTGCATCTGGTCTTGTTCATCATCTTCGCATATTCTTCACCACTTTTGGTGTACCACTTGAATTATCAACTAGTGATGGCGAACCTGAATTTTCAGCGGGATGTACACACGATTTCCTCCAACGTTGGGGTGTAAGACACCTTGTATTCTCTGCCTATTTCCCCCAATCTAATGGCAGAGCCGAGGTTGCTGTCGAGACAGCCAAATGCCTTTTAATGTCAAATACTGGACCCACTGGCAACCTCGACCATGACCGTGTCCTGCATGCTATGCTGCAATTGCGGAAACACACCTGATCCAGACTGTAATGTGTCTCCAGCTGAAATTGTCTTTGGCAAGCTTTTGCGCGATGCATTTTCGTTTGTTAATAGACTCAATAAATTTACAAATGCACACATTAGACCCCTTTGGCGCCAAGCATGGGCTGCAAAAGAAGATGCACTTCGTACAAGAATGACTCGAACAACAGAAACCTTGAAAGAACACTCACGCTCGCTCCGTCCACTTTTAGTTGGTGAACATGTGTTCCTACAAAACCAACATGGTTACAGTCCAGGCAAATGGGATCGTTCTGGAACTGTGATGGAAGTATTAGGGAATGATCAGTACTGGATCAAAGTAGATGGGTCGAGTCGATTCCCTCGGAGAAATCGACGAATTTTACGAGCATATACAATCATATCGTCTGAGATAGTACCTCAATTACAGACACCTCAATCTGTGAAACTCTTCTCACCCACACAAATGATGCTTATCATAAACAAGCTCCCAACAGCAGTTCCAGATTATTTTGAACAGCTCCTCCCATCAGCTGCTCCTCCACAAGCTAACTTCCCACAACCAATACACAATACCACGCCTATCAACACTAAAGTTGTTACCGATGCCAGATGATGCTCTTGACGCTCCCACTCCAAATCCCAAGGTTCCTGAGAAAACTACTATCAATCGACCCCAAAGATCAACACGCTCACCAAAGGTATATGAGCCAGAAACAGGCCACTGGGTGGACACTTGAGTTCTCTGCCCCACATCTTACTATTGTGTGTCATAGAACTGGGGGGTGATGTAGCATTATACTAATTTACCCCATGCATAATACACTGATTATAGATGCCTTATACATAACATATTATATCTTCTATTTCACGATTCTGGTATTTCAGAAACTTGGTTTCTTCATTGTTAAATAAATAACTAAATTTTACAACAAATTTTCTTTAAATGGCATGGAGGAAAAAGACATTGCTGTATGGACGGACGGCTCGGTGGGGGGGAGGGACCACAGATGGGGGAGCATGAGTAGTCTGGTACTGGGAAAACGAGTCCGAAGAGACCAAATCCCTAGCAGCAAGCCTTCTGCAGAAACACACAGGCGGAAGCGGTGGGATTAGAAGCAGCCCTTGATGGCATTATTGACAGACGAACGACAGCAAAGAAGAATAGGATACACACAAATAGCCGCAGCCTCCTTCGGGAAATCAAGGATGGCCCTCAGTAACAGACAACACAGAGACTTAACAACATCTGGAGTAAGACCATCGAAATATGTGAGAGAAACAACTCCATGCACCTACAATGGGTCCCGGGTGTCAGAGCTAAAGAAGGTGACCTCGCATTTTGGCAAGTTCAGGACCAGCTTATTACTCAGGCTCCACACTAAGACCCGCTCTACTCCGAGTTGAACGGCATCGAGTGCTTCCTACTTCTTACGATGGAGGGCTAATAGTCCTACATCATCGGCATACATGATGAGGTCGATGGACCTAGGGATCCTATTTCGGAGGTCGTTTATGACGAAGAGGAAGAGTTGAGATGATATCACGGATCCCTGAGGGAGTTCCTGGAGGAACCCTCTGGGGTCGCTCATCGCTCCATCGATACGGACACGAGTCTGGCTGTTGCAGAGAAAGCCCCTGGTCCATCTAATAAGAATGGCTAAGACACCTCGCTCATCAAAATACCGTATATGTCGTCACGCAAAACCGTGTCGTAGATCTTAGAGAAGTCGAGGAGTGTCAGCACAGTGCGCTTAGCTGTCCGCGATTGGAAGCCATCACTGACCGACTGCACGATACGGAGGATTTGGTCCTTCGTAGACCTAAGCCTACGGAAACCCGCCTGTTCCTCGCACAACCAGCCGTTGAACTCAGCAAGGTGGTACAGACGGTTAGATACCGTCCGCTCCAGCAACTTGCCCAGTCAATCGGTTAAACTAACTGGGCTATAGGAGTGAATAGACCCTGGTGGTTTTCCCTCCTTCAGCAGAGGAATGATGGTAGCACTTCTCCAGTTTTGGAGGCAAAACCTTCAAGCCATGAATGATTGAAGCAGCTCAGGATAAGTTCGAGCGCCTCTGAACCAAGTCCGTCCAAGAAACGTGGCGTAATGCCATCGTGACCCTCGGCCGAATTTGACCTCGTCTGACCAATCACATGCACAAGCTCCGTCATGCAAAACTCCTCACTCCCTTCTTGCCCACTTCCTCCACCAACTTGTCATATATCTTCACTCCGGATTTGGCGATACAGTGCCAAGGCTCCCTTCTCCTGCTGTTGAATTCTTCCCTGACTCCTTGCAGAATTTTTCACATTCCTTCTTTGCCTGTTTCCTCCAACCTTTGTTCGCTGCCAATCGGACTCTTCCCTCTTTCTCGCAAAGTCCTCTATCCTCTTTTAACCTTCTCGTAGGTCACCATAGCTCTCTTCTTAGCTTCCACTTCAACTGGTGTTACTCCTGTCACCATGTAAATTGCTTCTACTGGCGTTGGCTTCACCTGTCCTGTTACTGCTCTCAGGCATTCTCTCTGGGACCTCTCGATCTCTTCCATCCTGGTCCTGGCTAGCCATGGAATCCATGCCGCACTTGCTTACCAGACGCAACTCTCCACCACCATCTTGTATACCTTCAAGATCTCCGCTCTTCCCCATTCCAGGCTCCTTCCTGCCAGCGCCCTGATTACCTTGACTCTCTTCTTTAGCTTACCGATCACTTTTTCAACCTGCCCCATGAACGTCAGTCCTGTATCCACCGTTATCCCCACAAAAAAGGAACCTTCTTCTTGCACATAATCTCTCTTCCCGCAATCTTCAGGCATTTCTGGTAAACACCCCACATTTGGACTTTTGATTCAGCTCGATCTTGTTCTTCAGCGATCTTTCCACCTTGTCCAAAGACCTTTGCATCTTCTACTGAACTTCCTGCAGTTTCCTTCCATTCGCCCAGACTTCCATTAGACTTTTCCTAAGCTATTAGGCCTCTCCTCTTTACTTCTGTCTTAATGGGGTCCACCTCCGCTTCCATGTACATAGCTTCGATCGGTGCTGATGCCGCCAATCCCGTCATTACTCTGAGTGCTTCTCTCTTGTGCATTCAAACTCGTGCTGCTCAACCACGGCATCCACCCCGCTGCTGCGTACCAAACTACCGACTCCACCATCGTCTTGTAAACCTTCATTGCTTTTCTGTTCCATCCTCAATCTCTACTTGCTACCGCTCTCATCATCTTTGTTCTCTATCTCATTTTCTTGATGACACTGTCTTTCTGAGAGATGAACGTAAGCCCTTGATCAATGTTGACGTCTAGCAATTTTATTTCTCTTTTCATCTATACTCTCTTTCCGTCGAGTTTTAATTTCGGGTCCTATTTTCTTTCTGCGAGGCTGTTTGTGAAAGGCACGCTTCCGTTTTCTTCGGGTTCAGCAATATCTTATTTTCTTTTGCCCATAGTTCTATCTTCCTTAAAGCTTCTTCCGCTCTTTTCTTTATTTCTTCTAGCTTTAGCCTCTTCACCCAGAAAGCTATGTCCTCGGTGAATCCACTGCATTCCACTCCTTTTGCTTGGTGTTCGTCTCATTTATTAACATAGATAAAAAACAGTGCCGGTGAACTTACTGCTCCTTGTGGTAACCCCTCGTACAGTCTTTTCCACTTTCCCACACTTCTGCCTATCCTCACCCTTGCTCTTCTGTCCTCCAGGAAGCTCTTGATCCATATAATGATAGCTCTTGGTGCTTTCTCTTCTATCATTGTTTTGTTGTTGTTGTTGTTGTAAGAATGTCTGCCTCGGAGACTAAAGAGTCCGCAGAGCCAGCAGGACCGACTCCTCAGTTAACTTCGCCAGATAATGCATAGGCGGAGAAACTGTACCAAAAAGGTCGAGCTTAGCTGCCGAAGTACTTGGGCACTCTAGGAAGTAGTGCTGGACCGTGTGAGGTTTGTCTTGCAATGTGGGCAGTTGATGTCGATTGTAGGGTCGAGTTTATTGTGGTATTAATTAAATTTGATATACAAATTTAAACAACGATGTTCCGTTTGATATAAGAGTTGGCACTGTCAAGAGAAATAGGCCTTCTGTTCTCCCTGTTAGCAGCCGCCTTCTTAGCTTCCTTATCTACAAGTTCGTTCCCAGGTACGAACTGGCTTGGGACCCACTGTAAAATAATTTCTTTGTTCTAGGCGGTGATAGCGTCGATGAGGGAATGAGTCTTTGGGGAGCGTTCTTTAATGGCAGCGATGAGAGACTGACTGTCCGAACAGATGAGAATTCTACTATCGTCTTCGATGTCATTATCTAATTCAATAGCAAGCAAAAGGGCATAGTTTATATGCGCTTATAAATTCTGTAATATGTACATATAGTGATATTCGAAAATACGTTTTTATACGCATATTGTTATTATGTTTTATATTAAAATGATTGATTAAATATTTGTTAATGAAATACATTATTCTAAATGTGACTATAATTATGAATGTTAATTTATATATACATTTTATACAAATGTACATTACAATATATATTTATTTGCAAAAATTACTTGCATTTAAATAGGTATATACACATATTTCGAATAGTAGACTTGTATCACTTTCTCTCAGAAAATTGTATTTGAAAAGCCAGTATACCTTAATTCTAACTATAGATATATACCAATATTTGCATAATTTGTCTATAAGATGTTTATTAGTAATATTATATTTCATGCCAAATGTCTCTTGTTAGCATTTCTTTCCTATATTGTGCTCATTTGCGTTCTGTCAAATGTTTGAAATATATACTTTATTATTATTTTCATTAATATAATATTCTATACCACTAATATGAACTACCAGTCTAGAATTAGTTTAATTAAGTCTCAAAAACACAAATAATTTGGGGGGAAAGTGAGTACCTTGAAAACACATTCGTACCTATAATACTCACTATAATATGTGATATAAGAATATAAAATATGTACATGAAATGGACAGAGGCTATAATTTCTCACAATAATCTACTTAATAAATGCACAGCTATAGTATAAAAGCAGTATTATACATTATACATACAACATACGAGTATTATATCGATTTTAATTTCTGGGCCACCACCTACTTATGTTTATGATTCCTTTTAGCAAACTTGCCAATGCAATATATGATACATCTTAATGCAAATTTGTTAAGTTTATGAGATTCTCATTTTCGTTCCCGCAGATAGTTTCAAAGGTGCCACTAAATTTATAATAATAAAAGAATAATATTAAAATTGTAGCTTATTGTTCATGTTTAAAATGATTTTGTCTTTTCCTTTTTCCTTATAATACGGAGTAGAATCAACTTATGTTTCCGACTTGCTGCAACATTTTTTAAAATTTTTAATATTGCTGTAATTATTTTCATGTAATTCAATATTTTGTCAAATTATTTAAATATAATATAATATGGGAATAGCTATTTTTACCTGTATCCTATGAAAGACTACCCATTTTAAATAACTAAAAAAAGCATTGCAATATTCATTTTTCTGAGATTACACAATAATTGTTCATCTGATTTTGAGGCCGTTTTAGACCATAGCTAGCGTTCATTGAAATTTAATATTATACTATTTAAAATGTAAGAACTTCAAAACAAATAAATACCTTCTAACTCATTTCATGAAATGAAAAAAAAAACCGTAAGACACATTATGGAAAATGCTCACTAGGTATACACAATGACATAAATATTTTTAATTTTATAGAAATACAAGGCAGAATTATAATATTAATAATGTCATGTATAAATATTCCCAAGAAAAATACAAATTTGTTAATAACATAAATGGGACTGAATAATATGTCACACACCTTAATACATAAATAAAATGCAGAACGTTGTATTTTCAAAAATACATAACTGTAACCGGAGATTTTAATTTGCATTGAGTAAAAATATAAATGCTTGAATGCGTATGTATATATATATAAGTGTACACACACACATATACACGAAAATATAAATAAAGATTTCATATACATATTACACTTTTATCAAAAGTAATTGGGAGCGAATTGAGCAAAAACCCGTTATAATAGAAGTTATAATAAAAAGAAAGGTATGAACGTTAAATACGAATATAAGTAAGTACATATAATGTTATGTAACAAAAGTCGTATATAAAATAATTAAATTATATTACAAATTTTACAAATTGGAAGCCATAGTGTTTCTTTTGCACAAAAAACAACTAGATAGTTTAAAAAATAGGGCTAATTGGTATGTTATATGCATTGATTGTGTTTGAGGATACAAAATATATGTTAGGCAAGTTTAGGTGTACTGCGCCCATATTATGTATGTATATATAGAAATAACGAAGTAATATAATTATTTTATATAAAAACAAAGAGTGGTTCGCGTATAAATTGAATACTATATTCGAATTGGCCTATCGCAAATGCATTCACTTGTAAATAAGTACTTTCTACATAATTAAGTAAGTAATACATGGGAATATAAAACTAACGATCCAATATAAAAACAACTATTTGAACACTGCACCGGACTGGTAAGGTATGTTATATGATGTGTTCAAGCCAGGAGACATGAATGATAGATTAGAAAATATACTAATGAAGAGTGCATAAAATAATTTGAATGATGCATGTTAATATAACGGGGTCAGTTTCAAACTGAGATTTGGTTTTATTGAGGGCGGAAGGTTGCTGTAGGCGGTCAGTGATAAAAAACAATAAATAGTGGAAGAGAAACATTAAGAAATTATTATAATAAGGAGATTAATGGTAAGTATTGCTATTTGGGTGGGTTGTAAGATTAGAAATTAGACAAATGCCACCTTTTAAAATTGTAAATACATACCATATATATACCTAAATATGTATGACACATACTAAGGTACAATAATAATAATATAATACCTACATACATGCAAAATAAAATAAATTATATAACAATAAATATAGTAGCAAAATATATATGCATGTATGTAAAACAGTGAACTTTAAGCTGTAATTCGAGAAAATAAGTCATAAGTAAAATTATTGGAATACAAAAAGAATGTGCCAAGAATCGTTCAATTTACACAACCTATTTATTATAAGATCGAGGCCGAGGCCTTATAAACTCCGAGAGAATTAGTGTGTAGGTAAATAACAGTCGGATAACAATAGAAAAAATATTTTTAGAAAATGTTTGAAAAACATGCAAATGTACACTGCAATAATGCACTATGCATTTTAAGTAGGTTTGTGAAATGTACAAAACGATCATAAATTATAACAAAGTTATACATAGATATAGGTATAAATAAATTAGACACAGCGCAGCAGTGCGATAGGGTTGAATTTATGAAAACAAACTTTCTGCTTTGATATCGCAGTGTGGCTAACACAGTAACAAAAAAGAAAAAAAAACATGAAGTAAAAAGAAATTAACTGTCAATTATAGAGTTATGCTAAGTATATTATGTGAGTGCAGTTCTACGAGAAGTGAACACTAAATCTATAGATTGGGTAATTCTATAAAATATAAAAGTTTACATTTTATACTACTAGCAGTAATAAAGAGAAGAATAGAACTATATAAAACTAAAATAATAAAAATTAGCTAAGAAGATTGCATTGGTAGGACTATATTACACTATGTATATATGTGCGTTTTGGCGGATTTTGATGTGAAGGAGTTGGTGAAAACTCGGAAAAATGCGAATTAACATAAATAATAAACAATAAGCAATACATGCACACACAACCTTGATGCCTGTAAATATACCGGTAACCAACTGGACTTTGTAGACTAATTTTCAGTAAGCTAACTTTGTGGCCTAACCATAAAAAAAGAACCGTTTCTTATCAATGTTCATAAAAAATAAACGATAATAAATACACAAGAGCTAGACAAAACTAGTTTAAAGCACCGTAAATAGTAATAATAAATACATTTTGGTTAAAAAGTAGCTTGTAAAAAAAACTCTAAGCAGCAATAAAAATTACAGAAGTACAATTTATAACCGGTACGCTTTCTTCTGTTGTAAAAAACAATCTACCATTTCAAGGGCACAAGAGACTGTAGTGTGAATGGTAATTGGTTAAGTCTGGCTAGATAACGCCTCCTAGACTCCCGCTAGACTCGCCACTTGTCGGCAGCGGGGAGCTGGATCCCTCAAATGTTGGCCAACCATTAAGATGGTCCAGGAGAGAAGAAGGTGACTCTCCAGGAGGGTAACATCCATTGTAGTCCTCCGCCTGGGCCATGTATCCCCCGACGGTGTTTTCTGGCTGATAGAGTTGCGAGGAGGGTGGCACGGGGTGGTGTTGCTGATGCAGAGTGTTTGAGGACGGTACCTGGATGTCCATGCCACCGCCTCTTGAACTCGCCTGGAAGAGAAGAGGTGCTGGAGGTGATGCAGAAGATGGAGAGGTACCACCACCACCTCCACTACCACCAGAGAGAGCCCCCAACAGGCCTGGAAAGTAGGGAGGATCGAGGACAGGACACTGACGTTGGAGAAGGTCGTAGCAGCGGCGTGCCTCATCTAGGCATTGTTGAATCTCCTCGTGAAGTTGTCTTTGCTCTCCCTGAAGTTTGAGAAAAAATATTCCATAATATTTTTACAATAATAGGGTAGTATAAAGTTGATGATTGCAAAATAATTTATTAGTATGAAAACTTTTTAATTGCACAACTTTTCTAAAAAATATTGTAGACTGGAAGGCAGCTAGACTCGTTGACTGGAAGATACTAGCAATTATTGACTAGTGCCTACCTAAAGCTAATTTATGAATAGTAATAATCAAATGAATTACAAGAAGCGATATATATAATCAAATCCAAAAAAAGTATTATGGTCAATTTGAACATTTAACAGCCATGAGTTCTTCAAATTGTACCGTTAATATTGCACTCTGGTTTATTATAAAAATTATATAACGCATTTGTTTATAATATTGATTCTTCTAATCCTTGACAACTTTTGTCAACTTTAATCAATTAAGCAGTTACCTGCCAGTTTATAATATTATTTATACTACATACGATTCTCGCTGTATACTTACCTCGTTTATTATGAGATATATATTTATTATGAAATATATCCGACAATTTTCCTATATTAATGGATACATTTTTTTAAATATTTGTATCAAACTTATCTTTTAATTTTTTGTTTATTTAAAATGATTTGTAAAGAAATATTCTTAAAAGTATTAATTTTGGGACAACTATTAAGGAGTTCGGGTAAAATAGATCATCATATTATTATATAAATATTTGAAATCATAACTTTAAACGTAGGTTATACTCTTTGTGGTGAAAATATGAATTCATTATTTAAACGTATAACGTTACTATAATATGTTATGTCAGTAAATATGTCTTCGAAAGTATAAATGAATTTAATACAGGTTTATTGCTAACTAAAATTTAAACCAACTATGAATTTGAATATATTAACATAATTGAATGACAATTGTGTCCAGTAAAGAGAAAATATATTCTTTTATAGAAAACCCATAATATATATATATATACTTAGCAACTCTAATTAAAATTCTAAATTATTCTAACATTTAATAAGTACAAATTTTAAACACTTTCTATTTTATGTTTCATATATAGTCTAAAACAATACGTATATATATTTGAAAGGTGGAAGATAAGCTATTTACGTCATTCAATTCGGAATATGCACAGAGTGCGATAAAACTATAGCATGCCTGATATGTAAGCCCTACTTTAATAGATTACAAGAAGATTACAATTAAGTGGAATAAATCAGAATGTTAATGTAAATCACAACTAACTATGGTAGGCACGTAAGGTAGGTGATATAACTGAGGTATTACAGAGCGGAATTATAAGAAGCTTGTGTGGCTAAGAAGGGTCAAGAGGTATAACGCATTTCGCACATCTGACGTTTTTGAGAATAAAATAATTATATTAGTATGTTTTTACGTATATTATAAGTCTGCAATACAAATAAATGTGTAATAAACGAATCAATGCAATTATCGAGTATAAAATGTATCACTTTCATATGCATTTTGTGTAACATTCTTGTATATTGTTATAGATTGATTCCAGTTTTGTTTATTCTCTTTCTCTTCAGGAAATCCCTACAAAATGTATTTTTCTTCTTCTCGTAAATGGATCGTTTTTCAGCCCTTTCTGATCATTCAACAAATACTAGGCATATGTTTTTGCATTAAGTTTAATTTTAAGCATTAATACAAGAACTAGCGATTACAATTCTATTTAACAATATCCGAACTAGGGCTTTTGAATTTCTTGGTCATGACGGCTGGAAGGTAACTTAAATGTTTCTCCCATTTTGAGATAGAACAAAAACTGCTCAGTGTTCAGCCATTTTGTCTGACAACTTCCGTCATTGAGCATAGCTTGTCTACGTCATGTTTTGATTTCCTACACAGAGTTGATTTGTAAATATTATTATAAAGGTATAAAATCAATACAACCCGATCAATGCAACAAACAATTCTTAATGCATAATATTAAATTCGTAATAAAATGTGCAACATTTTAGGGATTTCAAAAAATTGATAATCCTTTATATGGCACACTGCTATGTGGGTATTTAAGACATAAGCTTTACAAACATTAGTTAAGCGCAGAAAACAAATGGCATTATAATTAAATATTTTTAGATTAGCTATACTCTTCCGTCACTGCGAGGTTAACTCGCCTATCGGTGGTTGCCTTAATCATCGAATACGTGTCGCTTCTATATAGTTTACTCCTAACTCTGCTGATTAGACAGATTATTATACATTATCCATGATCAGACAGTATACCTTAAGAATGTCTGTTTCTTCCCGGAGCTCCTGAGTTCTATTCAACTTTCTCTCACGACACTTCTGAGCAGATTTTCGGTTCCTTTCTCGGCGCTTGTGACGTCGTTCCGCTTCCTCATTGTCCACCTGATTTCCGAGAGACAAAAAAGAAAGGGAAGGAAAGAGTGCTTAGTTATAAAGTGAAATACTTTATTTAAATACTCCTCAATTAGATATATCATGAACATTATTTATGAGTACATTCATATAATTTAGCTCGTTTTAAATTTTCATGTTTCATATATCACCATACGAAGGTGCCATAATAAAGTATCAGATAGCGATTAATTAGTTTAACATGTGGATATAAGTTGGAGCCATTCTATAGGATCATATATTGTTAGGGACCAAATTAAACATTGAACTAACACAATCTATATACAAAAATCGACCAAAATCCAAAAAGTGTACTCGATCCACGTTTATATAGCATAGGGAATCGTACAATAATCCCACGAAAAGTTTCCGTGCCTTATTTAATCTATGTTTTTGGATATAGAATCTTCCATTGTTACAGTAAAATTTCTGCTACATTTTTATTAATTAATCAAATTTATTTATGATACGTAAATGTTCCTAGTAAAAAATATGTTTAATAGTATAGGTACTAATGTATTTTATATTTGCTGTCAATTTTAAATGATTTCTTTAATATAACTAGCCAAAGCAAATTAATAAGAGATTATACCATTAGGATTTAATTGTGTCATTAAACATTAACTCTTAAATTCGGTAAGTTATATTGAAATTCAATTAAGTGTACTATGTGCATGTATATCATGTGTATACCTCTTAATTTATATGTATACATGAAAAAAGTACGATATTATATGTAATATACGGCCAACAGTATGAGAAGAATTGCAAACTAAAAAGTCGTTTTAGAACAGAAAAGAACATATATAACCACCAAGAACTCTACTTTCCAGCAATCAGGAATGATGACTAAACGAAGAGAATTGAACGAGAAAAATAAATCAATAGCTGGTTACGTAATACCAACAGTGCTTCGTGGCTGAACTAATTTCCTCTCAGAAGCAGAATATAGGGAGTTTATTGACTGAAGGAAAATAGGAAGACTGCAGCCAGAGTAATAAGTCTGTACTTTCATATAATAGAATAATATATATTTACAGCCGGTTACATAATACTATTCGTGCGCAGACTTCAACATTTCATCGTTACTATATTGAAGAACTATAAATATAGGGAATACTTTTATATGTACACACTTTGTATAATATACTCAAGTTATAGATTATATAAAAATACTAATATATATATGTAATATATGCGATATATGCGATATTCATATATTCATATATAATTATATGCATCAATCATACATATGTATACAATACCATTAGACTTCAAATTATACGCTTGTTATTTTGTTAGGCACATTTCTAACTGCACGGTTAAGTAGAAATTGAATTCTGTATTATATTAAGGATAACAGTTATAAAGGATTCGAAGTTTGTAGAGGAAAATTCTCTATTAAATATAAGGGCAATAACCAATACGCATAACTGCTTTGTTATTTATTTAGCAACTCAATTATAAAATCTGACAGAAATTGGTATACATACAATTAATGAATTTTATCATTAAAGGGGTGTTTTCTTATATTCTATTTACATATATACAGTTAATAATTATATGCATAATAAAACTGTATAATAAATTCTTATTTTTCAATCATAATTTGTTTTTTTTTAAATAGGAAAGATATGCCTTTGTTAAACAGTCAATTTCAATAGGAAATTATTAGTGAATTATATTAGTGAATTTCTGCTAAAATAAATACTTACAATACTACTATTAACCATATTACAAGTCTGAATGACGCGTAAGAAAAATTAAAATCAAAAATATTAATTAGTAAGTAAAAAGATAGTCTCTCTTCCGAATATTCTCCCACTGCGATCTATCTTTATAACTAATTCAAGGGAAATGATCAAAATACTGACAGCGGCCTTTCAGTATAGCTCTGATTTTCAATCAGACGTACAATCTTAGAGCAGAGTAATCTAGATAAGATAACTCATACATGTATATGTATAAGAAGCTATTTCACTATAAGTAATGTTATAGTTCATAATTTTCTCAGTCAATGGCCCTTTCGTCAAGACTTTCACGCATCCCGGTTCTCCTGTGATAGATATTCGTGGAGATACAACTATACAAAACAGCCTGGTCCACAAGTGGACGTTGTACATAGCTTGTCTAACGATGGCAGATTGCGAGATAGAAGAAAAGAGAGGTTTAGAAAAGAGAGTTATAACGTTACAGCCTCCATCGTCTTGACGCAAACCCAATTAAGAACTCTCCTTTCTCTTACCACTGACTGCGCGCTCGCATAGCAGAATGTGGTATGCGAAAAGGAGAGTGTCTTAGGGGTTGGAAACCCTGCATGCCGTCCATGCGACGAATGACGACGATAGAAATCTCAAATTGCCATCTGATCAGCTGGCCAGGTTTTGCGCCATAGTCCCAAATTTATTTCGTTTCTGATTCTCGCCATGCGCTATAATACAGGCAGTGAGGCTAGGCTCTTCGCCACTTTCAACCCAATTCTCTCCATGTATAGCAGTCTATGATGCCACTAGAAGCCACCTCTACTCCTGACACCCTTCCTCTCCTCTTCTCTTTCCCTCCTTATATCCTTCTCGCTCCTCATTCCTCTTTGCAGGGTATTCTCCCAGCACAGACACACAACATACACACACACCACACACTGGAGCAGCAAAGGAACACCAGAAATATAGTTCTTTCTCTTTCTCTCTTTCTCTAGAAGAACTGAACCCGCCCCACTATATGCTGACTTGATAGATAATAATACAGAAATGGGTTAGCTAGGCAAGGAGCTCTGGGAGGTGGGTAGCAGGTCGCCTGGATTATATACGAAAGTTGTGGGTATTGCGCCCTCTCCTATTACAGTAGAAAGACATGACTCATACTTCATGGCGGTTAGAAAACATTCTTTTTTTCTATTTCACTGCCTACTTACAAGCACTGTTTTGTAGTTCAATGGAAATTCTCTCTTTACGCGTAATGAATGATTCTTCTTCTATTTTACTTCTGTATAATTCTCGAAATGGTCCACTGAGTATTCGCCTTCTTATCTTTTCGGACATTAATTCCTTGATTTTCCCATTTTCCTCCCCTCCCCTTCTTTCAACCCTTTCTGTAAAAGTGATCCCCACCCATCGTACATTTATGCCTATATATATATATAATGCTGAACGAATTCCCTCTTTACAAAGCAATATATTTTGGTACATTATATTATCTTTGGTACCACCAAGGGGTAACCATGATTGTAACGAGCAATTCAGTAATATAGGCAGACATTTGGACAATGAATAATTACCTCAACTATGGTTTGTATAATTCTTATCTTGTAGTATTCTACACTTACTATATGTTTGCATGAATATATTCAGATTACTAACTAGTAGAAACCGAAACTTGATTATCATATAGTATTGGCATTAAATGTTCTACAAAATGACATTAAAAGATTTAAGTTAATTAATGTCCAGACTAATGTATGTTACTTAAGGGGAAAAGTAGACAGAAATACATTCCTACATATATGAAAAACACCGCTTTGTCTAACATATTTATTACTAATATATAATTCGAACAGATGTAAAAATATATAATGATAAATTGTTAAAAAAATAGCTTAAATATGTTTTATAATTATTTATACTAATATATTATGATGTATATTAAGTATTTATACTTTAAATAGAATAATAATAGACTGCGCTGTTAAATTAAATGCGAAAATACATTTATATATTTTTAGATATATGTTATAGCATAGGTATACAAAAAATGTACAAATTTATATGACCGGTATAGTATAATCCATAAGAGTTACACCGTTATCAAATTAATTCAAATTAATTCTAGGAATAATTAAAATATTCTATTTCAGCTGGAATACATAAATATATAAATATATAGTAAGTCGCTGTACAGTACTTAGATATATGATCATATATAGTTAGGCATATTTATTTTATTATACAAAATCTAAATATCTATAGATGAATAACTGCCGTAGAAAGTATAAATCATCAACTAATTACTCATATCTTATAGCAAGTCACCCTACCAAACCTGTCATCTTCATAGTATAGTCATATTTGAATAATCATCCTTTTCAGATTTTCTAAATATAAGCGAACTATATAGTATATAGTTTTACTCATCTTTTAATATAAAAATCGCGAAAGATTTAATTATAAATGACAACACTAAATGTAAATATTACAAACATTATAGTGAACACTTCATATCATTCCATCTATATTATAAAAAATTGTAAAACATTAAATTTAGATAAAACAATTCTATCGTTTATGCATTATATATACAGGTGGTTATAATGAATTCAACTGATACACCCCAGCAAAGCCAATAAACTAAAATTACACTTATATTAAGAAATATCTAATTACACTTCCATGTTTTAATAACAAATTAATTAACGTAATTTAAATTTATACAATACGAATAGTTTTCTATGGAGTTGCAAATATCAATTATACTCGATGTATTACTCTGTGGATTAACAATTATCTGAAAATATGGAGTAATAATTCGAAGAAAATGTTGGTTAAATAGATAGATTCTTTCTAGATTTTTAATTACTACGATAAGAAATAATAATAAAAAGTTATATTGATATATTTGTAAATATATTGTTTCTATATAATATGTAAAGGAGATTACATATACTTTTTTTAATGAAATATGTTGACCACAATCGTAAAATGCACAATATTTTCAAAAGAAATATTTTTTATTGCGTTCTATACATATATATAAATTAATAAAGTTTAAATTGTTTAATTACTACATAATATATGATTACTACTTTGTATCTTAAATTAATTTTAGTTAATTTAAATTTAATTCGAGTATTCGCATAAAAATCGATTCGAGAAAATCGATGAAAAGATAAATATCTATATACCTAGCACGACTAAAAGAAAGAACGTTTCTTATAATGAAACGACTGTCAACTTTTTCTCAAATTTCCTACTTTTTGTTGATCTGCAGGTTGATTATTTTTAATTCATCATCTATAGTCTATAGTACCATATATTACAAAATCAAGAACTAGAACTACTAGAAATACTAAAAAATTCTAGTACCATAGTCATTATATATAAAAAATATAATTCTATAGTTATTGTTTCATAAAGATAGTAAAAAATAATTATATCTGTATCGATTTACGTAATAAATTATTATGTTTGTCACTAAATTATACATAATTCTTAAATTTTAATTAAAACGTATTCATATGAATTGAAAGTAAATTTTAACTATTTTTGAATTTATTAAATTATTCTATTTTTAAATTATGTAACTATTTTAATAATATATAATTATATACTAATACTTTTTTTATAATAATAACAATAATAGTCAGAATCATAGTTTATTCTTTATTATATATATAGTATTTCCTAGAATGGATTAATACAGAAGAAATGAAGCGGAAGAGGTAATTATTTCAACTTTTAGAATTAATAATAAATAAATATAACATTATTTATATTACCCAAGAAATTAAATACATATACCTACAATTGAGTATAGGTATGATAGAGTAATCGACTAGAGACAATTACCAATTTAAATTCGTTAATTAAAATAAAAACATATTTACACACATTATAATCTAACTGTCTAAAAAAAGTAACATTTGAAAAAGAACAATTTGAAAAGGTCTTGACCTCGTGGTTAACCGCAACTATATGATATACAGCTTCTGAAATATATTTATGGGATAACATAAACCGATGGGTATCTAACTATTAATAATAATGACCCCGAGAGATATATACATATGTATAGTGTTTGTTAATATTTTATGACTGATACATGCTGTTTTATTGGGAGAATCTGTCTCCACCATCCAGAAAGCACACACCTAGAAGACTCTACCCCGCACTCGCGCACTACATGTGCGGCAGCAGATTGAGGTTTCCCGCAGACTTCTCGAACGTGGAATGCTATAAATAAACATTTATGGCTCTATATGTATACAAAAAACTGACACATGCCAGCTTTATCATAATATATTCCAATATACCTTTAAATATATTAGTCATGCGCAATATACGACATGGCCGTAGTTTTATGCTGTTTCTAGTACTTAACATATCAAGTGGTAGATATAGGTACATGGTAAATTTAATAGATTACATAAATCTTATAATATATATATATATATCCTTTTGTCGATATCGACTATGTTTATTTATTAATAAAATGTGAACCCAAGTTTTTTCAAGCTGGGGTAGCATCCACATATCTAAATGTAAAGAGGAAGTTGTTATCCGTCGGTATGCTGTTTATAAATCTATACATAATAGAATATAAGATACCCAAATAAAGTTAATCAGCTCTTCTACATAATACAACACAATATTCAGTTGGCTTAAAGAGGGTCTATAAATAAGCTTAAAAAAAGTCTAGTACATATATGATGCGATCTACATACTGACTATACTGTGATACAGGGGAAATCCTCATTTTGTTAGCAATATACACATACATTAAAGGAATTTGTCGTATATAATATCATCTAGGTTAACACTGCACAAATAAAATCTAATAAGTATGCCAATCACTAACCATTTCTCTTATTGTAATGTAGGTATTGTGATTAATATGACAGAATATAAAGTATAAAAACCGAGGAGAAAAATGAACAAGAGAGGAAGGTGAGATACTACATGTTTACCCATCTGCCACAATAATGTCTTTAATTCATTCAATTCATTCATTTATTTAAATCCCGTTGTCAGTTGCGATTTGAACAAGGCAGTAGATTGCATTATATCGCCCATTTGTTATTTTATTAAGATAATACACATTATGTATTACGTGCTTACACATATTGTACAGATAAGAAAGGAAAATCTAAAAGGCACTTTAAATTCCCTTTCCATGGCCTATATGACATGACCCACACTGCAGCACAAAGTGTAGCAAGTACCTTATTAGGATACAAATATGAGTCACCCAATTTTCCCTGAGTTAGCTAGAAAGGAGGGTTACCCTATATAAATAATCTTCCTTCTATAACCCGGGCATTATATATGTTAGTACGTGAAGTACTGCACTGTATCCACAAAGACCTACATATGCGTGTACAACATAATGTATGCGTGTGTAGAGGCCTGAAAGAGGTAATATAATAAAAGATTACAGATATATACCTAGGTACCTATATACTGTCTGTAGAACTTTCTTGATTTCACTAATTCTAAAGGTGTCTGCAGTCTAATTATAAGCAAGTCCAGAAGTGGATTGAGAAAGTTAAACCATCTGTAAGCACTTCTCTTAAGGACGTACTGTCCAGTCAAGCTCCCCCTGTAGAGCTACATGTATATTGGTTAACTTGGTTACACAGCGCATGTTCCCAATTCACATAATATAATATACAGCAGCTACTGTTCATAATCACAAATCAATACGACTTGAAGGAAATTAAATTAATGTATATAATTAGAATACTAAATATGCTAATCGAGTTGATTAAGTAAAATTCTATGCATTTAGTGCGTATACATCACGTATGCAATTCATAGTATTTATATAATATATATTATTGACTGCTTGACGATAAAATGTTAGGGGAAAGGGGTATATCGAAGAATGGAATAGAATTAAAAACCATATAAATATATGAAACAATAGTAATATTGAACTTTATAATGACTGTAATTGTACAAATATAAACTGCTATATAGGGATTAACGGCATTATATATCTTTTGAAATTTAATGATTATACAAACACCAGGGAAATCTATATACATGTAGACTTCTTTGTCAAACACATAACTTTACCATGGAAATCGGTTGCAAAATATACCTATTGTCACAATTAGCATACGATTTGCTCATTAATGTTACAAGCTTTTTAATAAAATGAGGTAATTCGTTTTAAACGCTCTCTGCTGTCATTCAAAATATCAATATTCCTAATATTACCGATTAAAAAACCACAACACCTAAAATCAACAACACCACAACTCTCGAGACTATAACGACTCACCCTTTCATGTTTCAGGTTCCGTCTTCCAGTTGCAAGCGTCGGCGCTTGTTTACGCGGCTTCTTGCTCCCCCCCTTCGAAGGCTGAGTGGAGGTGGACGAGGGACTGGTCTCTCCACCTGCTAGTGCACCCGCTTGACCACCCCCACATCCGCCTCCACTCTGAGGGGTGTGTGGAGAGCCGGTCTGCTGGTGCAGACCCATCATTGGCAGGAGGAGAGGCTGATGAACAGCTGGGGTCAGTGGAGATGCCTGTGAGTGTGAATACTGCGCCTGTTGTTGGTGTTGTTGCTGAGGAATATTCTGATATTGTTGCTGTTGTTGTGGAATATAGGCTGAAGGTTGATGCTGGTACTGTCCCGTATACGGGGGGGCAGACTGCTGATAATTCCCCCCTCCGTGAGCCGGATATAACGGAGGAGGCGGCGGCGGTGGTTGCTGCTGTGGTTGATAGTGCTGCTGATAGGGATGGTCGCTGTATCCCATCCCTTGTTGTTGTTGTTGTGGTGGTGGTGGTGGTGGTGGTGGCTGTTGCACTTGGGTCGCCAGACTATGATATGACTGTATGACCGGTGGCGAAGAAAAAGCCTGCTGCTGCTGCTGTTGTTGTTGTTGTGTCGTGTACTTATAGTGGGGTGATGGGGTAGGTGGAGGACCCACACTGCACGGACTAATTTGCGGAGTGGGCATCCCCATACGCACCCCACCGGCAGACTCGGGTGGACCGTAGCCACCGTTTGAAAGAATAGGACCGCCATAACCACCACCACAGCCGCCGCTATCACTTCCGATTGCTACTAGGTGATGATGATCGGAGCCATCTTGACTTGGAGTCATGTAGGACTGAGGGAGATGCGGAAGAAGGTTAGAGTTGGACATTGTTAGCTATACCTACCAGAAATGTGCTTCTTCATTTCAATAAACTTATGGACATTTTTATGACATTCCTTTTTTATTGAAGTCTAAAACTTTTACTTTAAACATTTTACTGCTTCGATATAACTAATTGTTTTCAATGTAAAATGTTTGCATTTTGCCGAACAAATCCCGCTTTCAGCGAAATACAACAATATGTAACAGACAATTATATAAGGAACCTATAATTTATGTATATTCTATAATAATGTATAAAATGTATGAAAACTAATGAAAAGTTTTACCTCATATATATATAATAAAATAAACAGAAAACAAATTAATATCGCAATTTCAAGGGATTAAATAACATTATTTTATAAATGAGTGTATTTATAAATCAATATATTTCTTCTTTAAAATGTTGTAAATAGGATTATTATTACCTTCTATAATACAATACTGATACCTGTAATATATACATACAGATTAATTGATAACAAAACAAGAAAACAACAACAACAAAAATAAGACCAATTAACATAAAGAAGACCTAAATATAAATATAAAAGTAAATACTGTCGACATAAATCGTTTTAAATTAAAAGCAATTAACATAACAAATCATTGCATAACATTTATATGTATTTATCTACTATGTTAAGATTAATATTATATATTCATATATTTATAGCAATATTAACACCCTTATTGTAGTGAGATAACTAAGAT
>JAYRBW010074161.1:0-25572 GCA_036023295.1 Invenusta paracnida
TGTGTTGGCAGAAGTCAACTCATGTTTCACTACTTTATCCAAATCAAATGCACTCCAAAAGTCTATTATAGAAAAAAAAGCTGAGCTTTCTTCAAATGAGGCACAGTTACGGAAATCTTAACTATTGACTATTCCAATGTTTTAAGTGACATTTTAAATTAACATGTTCGTTTCACATTTATGTATACAGTCTAGTCTCTATAATTCGACAAACAATAAAAGTATGTACAATACATTTGATGTATGAACCTAGTTTTGACATGTAAATTTGTATGTTATGTTATGTAAATATTTTCCTCAATAAAGTTGGGTAGAAAGGATGGCTACGGTGTTATCAACATTTAAACAAATTGACAATGTCCACTTCAAACCATGTTCAATTTATCACTTCTGTAAATATCAATTAATTATTTGATTGTATATGGTGGATCGATAAATGTTGATGGTTCCAAAGGGGTGGAGGAGGCCCTTATAAAAAATATACATATTTCGATTTTTTTAAATTTTCTCATTAAATTTTTACCGGAATTTCTGGAATTTTAACACTGGAAATGGGCGGGCACTATGATAGATGGTAAGTGCAGGAATCACAACACCCCTGCTATCATTGCAAACCATAGTACACAGTCTAGTGACAAGGAAAACGCTAACACCTTAGCTAAGCGCTGCCATCAAGTGAGCAAGCTCCTAGATTCTGCAGACAAACATGACATCAGAAAGGAAAGTGTACAAGATTATGACAGAATAATGCAAAACCTGCAGAGGAGAGAAGGCTGCACCAAAATCATGGAAACAAAGCTAGAAAAGGTAATGAAAACTCTGAACACAGGAAAAGCACTGAGAGAAGACAAGATAGCAAATGAACTTCTCATACTACTCCCACCAAAGACAAAAATCGTCCTCACAATCTTCAACAATAGCTGGTAGCAGGTAAGAAATCGGCCAACATAGAGAGCAGCAACTATCATTCCAAACCGGAAAAGACAAAAACAGTGCCATCAGCTATTGGTAAATTAATTTAGTCAGTACAGCATACAAACTTATGGAGAGAATAGTGCTCAGCTGCCTTAAATTTCATCTAGAAAAGAACAAGACCTTATCCAACGCCCAGGCTGGCTTCAGGAAAAACAAATCTACCAAAGATCAAATTGTAAAGATATCACAATAAGTTTTGGATAAATTCAACCAAAAGTGGAAGAGCCTACTTACACTGCTTGTTCTTATTGACTTCAGCAAAGTGTTCGACATGGTTTGGAAAGATAGGCTGATTAGAAAACTGGCAGGCACAAAAATACTACTGCACCATCCAATGGATTAAGGACTACTTGTCTGGGTGCAATGTGAGAGTCAACTTCAACGGCGTCAAGAGCAAGATCTTCAAGCTGCAGCAAGGAGTTCCACAAGGAGGTGTCATTTCACAAACACTACTATGTTTATTAATGATGTCATAGGTGTTATTGGAGAAGAAGTTGGACTCAGCCTGTTTGCTGATGATCTTGCAATCTGGACACAAGCAACAACGCCCGAGGAATGCAGAAGGAAGATGTGGCTCATCCTATACTAAAGTCTATAACATTAGAATCAACAAAGAGAAATGTGAGCATATACTTTTCACCACCTGGAACATGAAAGCAAAAACTATTGTCCCTCTGGTACTCAATCAAATGGCAAGCTAATTTGAAAAGAAGACAACCCAACGTTTCATCTTTGACTGGAATCTAACATTCACCAGCCAAGTAGGACACTCACCAGGACAAGTAAGAAATATATTGAGGAAATTCATGAGAGCTCTCAGAGCCCTCTCGAACAAGACATGGCGATGCAACCACAAGGACCTCTATTCACTCTACATAGGATTTGGCAGCTCAGTCTGTGACTATGTGGGGGCATCCTGGCAAAACCACACCAGCTTCACCAACATCAAGAACAAAGAAGTGGAACAGAAGATGGCAAGAAGTATCATTGGATGCTATCAGAGCACACCACTAGAGGTAAGAAGAAGAGCTTTAGCAGCGAAGGCCACAGAGAAGCACTTGAGAGACAGCACAAACCCATGTCAGAGACAAGGAAGGAAGAAACTAGAGAACAATTAAACACCAGAATAGAGGCAGAAACAAGCCAGCTTGTGATGAGATGCTCAACACTGAAAGCATACTTCCATGGCAAGTAATAAACAACCTTAGCATCTTGTGATTGGACCCAAGTGGCAATACAAAGTTACCAGAACCATCAAAATCAAAGAAAGAAAACTCAATGAGAACAAGGTCAAGTTTGGACAGATGGATCGGTTAGTAGTGATGAGACCAACAGGAGTGCAGCTATCTTCATCATCGACACCCATAACCCTAACGTTGAATTGAAGCAGGCAGCAGGCAAACTTGCAAGCAGCGCTACAGAACAGATATGTCTGCTATCTGCATGGCTCTAGACCACATCAACAGCTGGAATCTTTCCAGTGCATCCATCTACACAGACAGCAAGACTGAAGAGCTCCCTTCAGACCATCAAGGAAGGGCACTTCCAATCCAGAAATCACATCAGTTTGTCTTCGTTGGAATAATCGAACAAAACGTGATTTGTGTTTTGCTTAATCTGTTACTACCTTTTATAGTATAAACACAGAGAGGCTGTTATTTCCTTAACATAGGTGGAAGCTTTCAAATTATTTTACCTGTCAATACAACACTTTACTGATTATAAAAAAGCATATATTATATACATACGGTTGTAAGCCCACTCTTTCGACTTTTGTCTATTCAGTGTTAATTATGTGTGGCATTTAGACATTATTGAATATTTTCTATATTCTTCTTCCATGATATTATTTAGTTTGGGAAACAATACTAGGTGCTCTATTAATTTTAATGCATATATGCAAGATACTGCATTGTTATGTAGTGGCCATGCACCTATGCAAAACCTAAATAAAGTAAATATATATAACAATTATTATTGTACACTAATATTAAATTGTAACATATTTTTAATTACAATGTATATCTCAAGGAGTCTAAATAATTATTTTACAAAAAGAAAATATATACTGTTCTTTTTCATATTGCTCAATATTCTTTTTAATTTATGCCTCTGTATGCATCTATGTCTTTTAGAGAATTGGGTTATGTCTAAATCAAAAGCACTGCGGAAGGGTATTGAGGAGGTGAGACAGTTAAAGACTGGTGCTCTTGAGGCAAATGGAAAAGATCTCACAATTATCCCGGAAATCCATGAAATGGGCAGGTTATTTTTTCTATGGACTAACCAATTTTGACTTGTTTCTGTCTTAATTGTGTATTTAATTATCACATATTTTCTGTATTCCAGCAACTCTTACAAACCTAACTTCGCTTACACTTTCCCACAACAAGATAAGTGGTTAGTATAATTTATTAACTCTATAATTCATAAATTTTGTTTTTAAAAAATCGTTGGACTGTGCAAATAATTATTTTGTAATATGATTTAGCAATTCCTAATGAAATCGCTATGCTGGAGCACCTAGAAAATTTGAATCTGTTCAACAATGTTATTACGGTACGTGAAATAAACATATCTTTTAAATTCAAACATATTTTTCACTTAATATTTCATGGTTTCATTTTCAGACAATCTCTGCTAATATATCTCAACTACTACGATTAAAAATTTTAAATTTGGGGTAAGTTTTTAATATTTTAGTTTTTATTTTAAAATTCATCTTGTGTCATATTTACAACAAACGATCTTTATGTTTATGCTTTTTTTATCTGTGAAACTTGAATTCACTGTGTTTATATATATGTCTTTGTATAATAACATCATAATATGTAATATGTACGTCAGCTTGTATTAAATAGTAAAATTGTTTCATTTGATTATGAATTTATTGAATCAGGACCGTTTTGAAAGTAAATGTGTAATTTTATAATTATATTATATTTTTGTAGTAAGTAACTGAAGTAATATAGTATTTTTGTATTAACAGATTAATTTGTTTGTTTAGTTGATTTGATGTTGTTAAATTATTTTGTTATTTATTTTATATTTTGATACATTATTTATTAGTGTTCCATTTGCTTCCATAACAAGGTCTGTGTATTTAATATGTACCATCTGTCCTAAGTATGCATGCATAGATTTTAACTCAATCAATTTTGTGACTGAGCAAACTGAAAGGCTGCAATTAGGCAGAAATAAAATTCTTTAACTCTTACTTTAATGTGATGATTACAGACATTCAAGCAAAAACCACACCCTAACATTTTACTACGAGAAATTACTCTTTTTATTCTGATATTAAGCCCCAAAAATCTTGACATCAGTGGATTTTTTAAACTGCTATTCCCATCCCTGGAAACTGCATTATGTATAATATGTTGTGGTTTTGGATTAGAGGCCGAATTTTTACTGTACATAGAAAATACATATGGTGAATATTTCAATCTTATTACACATTCTCAATATTCCATATACTCTTATCATAGGTGTAATGTAATTTATATTAACAAAGTTGTGTTAAGTATATACCCATAAATAAAATTAATGACAATCATTGTATTTTTATCAAACAATCTGTGACTTTTATCTAATTTGATGTTATGATGTTTATCTAATTACATGTTGCGTATGTTCTCGCCAGTGACTGTAAGTGAATATTACATTCAAATAAGATTTAATAAATTAAAATTCTAAAATAATAAAACTCGTCTTTTAATTTGTTATGTATATTATTTCATCATTTTTATCCCCTCGTGTATTGTTACCGATGAAAAACCACGTAAAAAGTTTGGTTCTATATAATATATTATGATGACACATAAACGTTTTTGGATTTTTACAATCTGTGACTTATTTTAAAGTTCTATAATAAATGGTAAAAATTTGGTTTTAATATTCAAAAAACTTAATTTAACAATTTTGTTTGTTTTTCGCTTTCCAGTGACAAAAAGTATTGTTGCAAGTTTATGAAATACAAAGTGTTAACAAATTTAATACATTCCATCAAATTGTGACATATTAATCATTCATATTCTAGTTAAATTAGTTAAGCCATTTGAGAGTTCATTGCCTTTATTTTTTTGTTATTCCTTTTATTAGCATGAATCGTTTGGATAGTCTTCCTCGAGGTTTTGGTGCTTTTCCTGCACTAGAAGTTCTTGATCTCACCTACAATAATCTGACTGAAAAAAGTTTATCGGAAAACTTTTTCAACTTAAGTATGTTCATTTTTTGCTGTTAAATCTATGCATCTGTATATATGTATATCATATTATGGTATACATATAAAGTAAGAAATAAAATAAAAAGAAGATATTATCTACTCTTTTTATTTTATTTCTTGATATCGTTACTCTGATGTCAATAAATTTAAATAGTATAGTTAGTATAGGATCATTTATATTTAATGTTTGATATCTTAAAAGTAGGTATGACATTAATATTATCAAATAAATTTATATTTTTTAACTGTGGCATTATAGTATACTTATAATGTTTACATTTTTAAATATTACTTCTTCTTTTTTTAAATAATAATTTGTGACATTGTCTAATTATATTTTTAAACTGGTTTCATTAAATGAAATTTTAAATTTAATAAAAAGATATGTGTGTGTGTAATAATGGGCCTGTTGTAAATAGTTATTCCTATATGTTTATATGTATAAAATGAACGAACTATTAGTGTATATATTTAATATAATAGTGCTATATCTATATAGAGTATTAATCAGTGTATTGTAAATGCTTTAGAGAGATTAATTCATGAATTAATTAGACTAGACATAAATAAAATCGTTTACTTCATCTTAAAATGTTTACTATTATTAGTTAATTTTACATGTTTGTGATCTACACATTTAGCTGACAAATTTACATTATGTAATGTTATTTATTAAAGAAATTAGTATATAGTACTTATACTGCTCAATTTTTAGCAGTAGTATGTATGTTACAGCTGAACTATTTAAAATTAAAGTATCAATATCTGTAGATATTAAACTATTCATGTTAGTTTAACTTATTTCTACTATTATTATGTTAACTTTTTTCTACTTTCCAATCCTCTTTTTTACAACAAAACAGTCGTCATTTTCATGTAAGCGTTTCTTACTGTGATGGTAATTAATTTTAAGTATCTGTTGTAGTATGGATAATTTGTTAAATTGTATTATGTTATGTTTTATATGTATATATTTGTCAGTAAGATTCTTTCTGGTTTTCATTAAATGTTACAAGGATAATTATATTCTCTTTTCTTATTTTTAAAAGGCACACTTCGAGCTCTTTACCTGTCAGATAATGACTTTGAGACGGTCCCTCTCGGAATTGGAAAATTGGTTAACTTGGAAATTGTAAGTACATTACTTGTTTTTTCACCAAATTTATTTATAAGTAGAGATTCCGTTGAAATAAAAAGTATGTGTATTGGTTTAACATAATTCTTAAAGTCTGTTTATGATTCCCATTTTTCTATTTGAAATAGTTGTTCTTTTACAAATCAAATGTCTCAGAATTTTTACTGATTAGATACTAACACTATTTAATAGGTTATACCCCTCGATATCTAATGCACCATTCTTTTCTAGTTAGCTCTACGTGATAACGACTTGGTCAGTTTGCCACCGGAAATGGGTCAACTTCAGCGTCTCAAGGAGCTTCATATCCAGGGCAATCGACTCACTGTTCTTCCACCTGAATTGGGTACATTTTATATTTTCTGTGTAACATTCGGGTTCGTTCGTAAAGACCTTCAAATTTCGAAAATATTGATTTATCAAAATTGTACATCCGAAAACTATCCAATTTAATGTTTTCGTAAATGTGGTTTCAGAATACTAGTTTGTTTTACTGGTAAAATTTTTCTTAGTTTTATTGTTAAACGCTGTCATATTGAAAGATAGTAAAATAGTCAATTAGTACCGAAATAGTAATAGCGATTTATAATGTTATAATAAATATTTTACAATCCTTTTCAGTTCAATATGTCATAAATAAATATATTATATACATAGTTTATATTAGTAGATGAATGTACGTTATCGATTCTCATCTATCTGGTTTATACGAACTTTAGCTACATATATTCCCTACTTATCATTTATACGATTCAATATTTTTAATACACGCAGTAACGTATATTTCGTATCTAATCTGAAATATTTATCACATTAAATATCATCTATTTAACTTCACATAGTCTATAAAATCTTATAGCATTTCACTTTATACTTTAGTTGAAAACCTTCTTTGTAAAGTCAGTGTCAAAAATATACAATATTTATAGATATACTTATAAACTAACATTAAGTATGTTTGGAAACGCACGACAAACTTTTATGGCGAGGAAAAATTACGTTATACAGTAATTGAGTTTAAACGATTTTCATTGTGCAAATTTCATAAAGTCTATTCGCTAACTTTCAAATGCTGTTAAATTACAATTCAGATAAGTGTTTTATATGGATATATATATATATCTAAAAATATTATAATTGATTTTTTTGTAAACAAGTGCATTCTCTTTTTAGTCTGGCCAACATTTCTTTAGATATAGCTTTTTCTGTATAGGCGGAAATGGAATACAAGATTTTATGTCGCCATTGCTTTTTACAATAATTCTACCTATCAGTTAATTATTGATTTGCGTTAACCACCCAATCCCTTGTTTAAGGTCAAGTGGATCTGATTGGTGCCAAGCAAGTGGTGAAAATGTACGGTAATCCTTGGGTGCCACCGATTGCTGACCAACTCCAGGTCGGCCTGTCACACGTCTTCGACTACATTCGATCAGAGACATACAAATTGTTAGTTTTTATTACTATCCATTTTCATTAATATTCTTTTTTGTAGATTTTTTGTTCCTCCACATTTGTCAATCTGTTCTATTAACATTGTTTCTTTTTCCTGGTGTCTATAATTTTCATTTTAATATGTCATTTTCAGTAATATTCTTTTTTGTAGATTTTATTGCGTGAAGTATCCTTTAAAGATTTAAATAAAATAGAAATTAGGGCGTTTCTCCACATTTGTCAATCTGTTCTATTAACATTGTTTCTTTTTCCTGGTGTCTATAATTTTATAATTATAATTTGTGACTCATTTTTTTATGAATTATTATTTTTTTGATAATTGATAATAAATTAGACAAAAATCTCATAAATGGTTTCAAAGTCTTATATATTTAAATTACATCTTATGTGTAATCTCTAACTTCTTGGTAATTATTTAGTTAAATATTATTAGCTTTTAACACAAATATTATGGAATCATGTTTTAGGTAACTGAACTACCTATACTGATTATTTTAATTCTATGTGTGCAGTCATCTATACCGACATGGCATTGCTATTGTGATACAGTTGCAAAGCTATATAAGGTGAATGTAACACGTCGACTAATATTGTGTATTTCAGTCTTCATGAGAAACACCTGGAGAGCAACACTACACCGCCTCCAAAAGTGGACAAATCTAAGAAAGTTAGCCGACAGCGATAGTTTCACCAGACAACTCTAGTGACTGGACTATACTAACCCACTTGGATCTGGAAATATCAGCTACAATACACTGTCTTCATTTTCAGTGAAACTTTTGCAACACGCCTTTATTATAATTTATCAGTTTGATTATGGAATCAACATAAGAAGTTACAGTGCATGCGTTTATTTATTGGTATATAGGTGCCTTCTACTGTTTATAATAAACGGAATAATATGTATATTTGAATCTAAATACCTGCCTACTAGCAATGAATTAGAAAATCTACCAAGTAAAAGTAAACATACTTTCTGCCGTGTTATTCCATTTTTACATATTGTTGTTATAAGAAATACATTCTTTTATTCTGTAATATTATGATGTTTATTTTATTTACACTATATATCATATTGACAGTTTGCAAATATATATTTTAAATCAACTATTTATGCTGCATGTTAAATGAGTTATTGTATTGTAGTCTATTTTAATCTTCGATTTCATGCAATTTGACTTTTTACCTAGACATCTTCCTGTTTTGTAGTAAACTCAGTACGCATGCGCGATTGTATTATCTTTTGTTATTATTTGCGCCAATATTGACCATTTTATTTCTACCTATTGTATACTTATACATACATACATTGTCATGGTTTGTTTTACAACATTTTATATCAATCATTATAGTTCTTCTATTCAAATTATGTATCGTATGATTTTATTCTTTGCTGTATTGATATTTAAATAATGCATTAAATTGTGATAATTATATCTACACATGCCTTCTTTAATCATTTGTGTCGTACAAAATTATTGTACAGTATATATATTGGTTAATTTACTAGTTAAGTTAAAATAACATAATTTCTGCTTTAAAGGTAATGGGTATGACTAAATAACCCAATTTGTATTGGAACAAAGTTCAAGTAGTTACCTTGTGATTTCATTGTTTAGTGTGTAGTTTCACATGCAACGTCCTATTGTTATTTGGAATTTTTATGTTAAGGTTGTGTGCTACATTAACCACAAGGTTATTTCACTAAAAAATCATGTTTCACAAGTACGTGTTAGAGGACATGTGGAAGCTACAGTTATGCTTATAGATGTTAGCCTTTATATAACATGTTTGATAATAAATTGATCACATATATATGAATAATATAATATATTATTCATATATATGTAATCAATTTATGGTATTTCATATGGACTATAAGTGAAATAATTAATTCAAATTGATGCATCCGTAATATAATACATAATATGTATATTGTATCAACTATATTTGTTCATGTTGACCTCATTTTTTTATATGTATAAGCGGTAAAATATTGACAGTAAGAACGCACGATAGAAATATGATTGGCAATGAGGCTTCTTAACATTTAACAGATAGGAAAGGTCTTTTAATACTCAGTTATTCGGGCAACTATTATAGAAAAAAGTCTTGTAATGCTCTAATCTCCAGAAAATATTACGGTTAAATCATTAAAAAGTAAATTTGGATCAGTTTTGGTATTCTATCAATTGTTAGGTAGACTCATTCGAACCAATCAGAACTCTTGCATTGAGTTTGCAATTATTTAAAATATTGTTTATGATGTTCATCGGTGTATTAGTCTCATGTAGTGCGTCTACATTTAACGGAGTTGAACAATTTTCTACAACTACAAAATATATCAACTATATAATCGTTTGTTAATTAACGGTTAGTTGTAGCACTGATTTAATTGAAACGATTGGATATAAGTTACTGCACTATTCTAAGTACGGGTCTGGCCAGACCCCAGACTATTTTAAATAATATTGTGCAAACGCGCACATCATGCAGAATACATGTGTCACACTTAATGCAGAATAATTAATTAGTTGATGGAAATCGTCTGCTTAACAAAACTTTCTATAAGCGAAAATTACTGCCATATCGAAATATATACCACAGCGAGACATTTTCAGGACTTTTTACACATAACTCCTAAATAAGTGAGATGGAACTCTTAACACTAAAAGCATTTTTCAGGATTTAAAAACCTATTGAAATCGATTTTAACAAATTTCCCCTCTGAACTTTTTACAATTTATCAACTGTTTCATTATTGAAGAATTCATATTCTTAATACTATAATAGATATTAATAAGCTAAAATAGAGAGTTATTAAAGTGCATTAAGAAATGTCAAACAAATTTAATTGTTACACGGGTTATTGCAATCGATATTATAACTATGGCGAAATTCTTGTAAATGTTACAATCTAAATCCACTTTTGTCCTACAATTGTTACAATAGTCATGACGTTTCATCTAAAATAAGTTATGATAAAATTGACAGATCATGAACTTTGTAGTTCCATTAACATTTAATAAAGTCAAGTGTCTAAACTTTAATTGTTAATTCAGATCAAAGTCAAGATGTTCTTAACCAAAGTGAAATGACCACTTGCACTATTAAAGTATGTGGAATTAAACCAAAATATATTAATGAATTAAGCAACTCAAAATATTATTAAAACTGTTGTAATGCTAAAAGCAATTTATTGGAGTTAATAATTAAATCAATATAGATACATACAACAAATATCAACATTATATAATGCGTAAGTGAGAGAATGTTTACACTGTAAACAAAAAAGAATGGAGAGATACTCTCAAAAAAAAACAGGAGAGTCAAATGAATACTATAAACAAAATATACACCGATATAAATTTACATAAATGGGATATAATATAAAATGTTTATTATAAACATTCAATTAATATGTTACAGTTTATTTAATATTCCACAAGCTATGTATAAACGGGAGGCTTCAACTGGACTAGTTTAGTGTTATCGTATATTAAATATAAAAGAGGTTACCTTTGGTGTTGACTGGTGAAGATAGGAGTGAAATGGTGTAAAACTGATTAAATGATAAATACAAAATAAATATAATAAAATCAAAAATTTCAGTAGATGACTGCCTTATTCAGCGAAATAAGGATGATTAAAAGAAAATAGGTGGGAGAATATTATGTTCTTGTGTGTATATAATACAAATAGTATAAAAACTACACAAAGTATTGATTATAAGATGACAAAATAGTTACTCACATTGCTAGCGTAAAAGCAGGCAGCTATTGTCAAGTGCTAGATGGAATATATTTTGGCAAAAATCTGCAATAACGATCTATGGTATAACTGTATTTAAAATAGAAATCATTATGCATGCATGCTTTATTAAATAGTACAAAATGATTTCTTTAAATCTGAATTGCTTAAGCCAAAATTCTACTTAAAATATTGTTTAAAAACTTCAGTAATAAATAACATCGACATAATCCTAAATATTACTTAAAATAACAGCATTTGAATGTATGTATACCTATTCTATATTTAATTATACATCATTTAAATGTAACAACAAAATACACATTCCCCAGTTGTCAAAATCCGCCAATTTCTTTCCTTAAAATATGTACGATAACTTAAACATTAAATTACCAAACAGAAATATCACATTCCTTCATAATATTGCAGAAATTAAAACTTATACCGAAGTGCAAAGCAAGACACATTTAAATAAACATATACACACTTTTACCAGGTCTATCATTGAGCAAGATACATATTCCGATAATATACTGCTAGTAGCTCGCCAAACCAAAAATAAAGTAGTCTAATAACTATGTAGTTTAATTATTTATATTGGGTATTATGAAGAATTTCAGATGACGTAAAAAAGAAAAACTAGTCTTAAACATGTAAGTACCAATGGTCACAAATCAAAGTCATAGCAACTATAGAGAAAGCCTTAGCAGAATATAACAGTCTCAATATACAGTGCCAAATTGAGCCCGTGCAGGTTGTGTATCGTGTAAAATTAAATGTTCATGTTAAAACTGGTGGTTACTGTGGAAGGAATGGTGTCAGGTTGGTACCACATGGGAGGGAGAAGTAGGTCTGTGTAAGTGGGTCAATAAATTCCTGCTACTCAGAGCTGATCATTAGGCAATAGCGCTATGACTTGGGGACCATCATAAGAGCTTCTCCTTCAACTGTTCCTTGAAAACAAAGGGTAGAAGCGAAATGATTGTGAAGAGAGGCAGAGTGTAGGCTGAGGTGAGTGATGTAACTCCAAAGGAACTCAATTGTTGTAGTGTAGTCCCAGCGTTTACGAATACTAGAGACAGAGGAATGACACCTGTATTGGGGAAAATAAATCAAGACATAATTAATAAAGAAGATGCCTAAAGCATCGTGATTACAATACTGAACATATATGTATATCCATTATTAAAAAGATATACAAAAATTCTATAATATCCCAGTATAAAAAATCGTAAGTTGATAAATAATACACAGAACTATATCTTACCAATAATTTTACACTTTAAGAGCTACAACGATGAAAATGTCTTATGTGGTAATTATTTGCAAACATGTTGCGAGTTAAAATCATTCTATACATATATTTTTCATATTATATTAAAGAAATGTAGAAATTTAAATAGGGGTACATTAAAATATTGATAGTTGCTATTAAAATCTTGAAAATTATTATAAATTAAAATCGCCTTATTGCAAATAAATAATTTATATAACGCAATATTTATAAATTAATTTAAAAAACATACCTTGTAGTAACATCAGGTATACGAGTATAATCGGATAAATAAATAAATAATACTATATATAATAATAAGAGATGCAAAAAATATAAATAAATCTTTATTACTAATTTCAGGAACGTTATTATTATTTAGTGTTATTAGTTCTCTATAATAAAACTCGTACATAAAATATGAAAGATAGGCTGTAACAGTATGTAATAAAGAATTCTAGATATATATATATTATGTATATACAGCCCGGCCACTTCTAACGCCCCTTTGTAAAAAAATGAATATATTTCAATATTTGTCGCAATATATCTCCATACTTTATTTGAATCATCTAATTTTTTTTAGTAAACACCCAAAAGGGTATTGATCATCAATCAATGAGTGGGGTAACGGGTGGGAAGAAGGGAAATGAATAGGGGAAATGGGAGATTCTTCAATAAATTTCAAGAGAAACCAGATACTCGTGCAGAATCTGCTGATAGTCAGCTGCATTGAAGTTTCCAGCGAATTTGGCGATTGGACCTAGACCATTGAGGGTGAAAGCACCCCAAATCTGGAGTTTACCGCTACATGAATGCACTGTGGGTCTGATATGCTGGCGCTAAAGGCTTGTGCCTCTTATGCATCGTACATATCGCTGATGCTGGCCGGCGACATAATGGACGGGGCACTCGTCAGAGAAGACGACCCTTCCCCAATCCTCACGCTCTCTTGCCCACTGCAGTCTTCTGACGATGTCGAACTGTCAACAAAGGCATCTTGATTGCCACACGTCCATACAGACCAGCCTTTCGAAGTCTGCGCTTCACTGTCATGAGGGAGGCTTCAACATTGTGCTCCGTCTGCCATCGTTGCTTGAGTTGACGAGCCACGAGGTGGGGGCTGTTTGACGAAAGTCGTACCTGGAGCCTGTCCTGACATTGCGAGGACACAGGGCAACGTGCAGCTCTAGGTTGGTTGCACGCTCCTTTTGCAGAAGACGATTGATTGTTCTTCTATCGCAGTTGAACTGTGCAGTCAGTTGAAGAGCTCTATGACCTCTTTGGTTGAACAACGTAATTTGGATTCTTTGGTCGTGAGTGAGTCGAAAGATGATGAAAATTGACTGTTAGAGCTCAAATTATTGCTTTAATTTATCTCCCTTGTGAAGTTAAGCCTCACTCATGCGCAGTAGTTCGCATCTTGGGTCTTATTGGCCAATTAGCATGCTGCACGCGCGGAAGGGGGTAGGAAAACCATGATGCAATCACTCGGCTATCCAAAAGATTACAGTATGATTATGTCAAGCTTGCTAAGCAATCTCAACATTATGTAGCACGCTATCACTGCTCAACACACAATGATGCGACACACTGTGCTAGTGTAACCACTGGTCTAATTGCGTCATTCATCCTATTCCCACTACTACCCAAAGTGAGAAGGCTCAAAATTATTGATTTAGCTGTGCGCCCATTGCTGAATGTCTTGGCTCAACTGGCCTGTTCAATTGGAAGCATAGGAAGTGATTTAGTTAATGCCAGAAACAATTAAACAATAAATAACTGAAATTTTGACATAGGTGCGTTAGAAGTGGCCGGGGCTGTATTATGTCTATATTAACTATAGAAAGAGAACATTAATAAAAATGAAACAAGTCTGACAGTATTTTGTTATTTTGAATTACATGCTCACATAATTTGATCTTTTTATATAGTATACTTGATAAAATTAATTGATACACATATACTACTTTTAATTATCTTTTAATTTGTTCTTAAAAGGCAAGCAAACATTCGTAGTATATTTCGAAAGTAACATTATAGTTAATAGCTGGAGGGCATAACATCCAAATATAAGACAGCCATAAAGAAAAGATCAAAAGAATAAAGTGGATGATATACTAACCGAAAAATGTTCCTACAAAGAAATGCATTAGGGGCACATCGAGAACAGGAGAGGTGATATTGACCAGCCAGTTTGGAATGTATGGCGCCACACGTAAACACAGGATGTAAAGGGCCATTCGACTCTGATAGCGAGCAGTCTGTTGGTTTAAAAGAACCAATTAAACAATACTGCCTTCTTGAATTTAAATAACGCCATATAGAAAAACACGATAACATTTTCCAATAACCAGTCATTTAAGCCGTATATAAATATTACGTTTCGACAATTCACCTTAATATCTACTTGATATTTAACGCGTGTTAAATGAATGAAGACATTTATCTAACTTTTGCTGTTTTTTGTTGGTTGAAAATGTTGGCGATTAAACACCAATATATATAATATATACATATACAGTCAAAAACCGATAATGCATACCTCCCAGGGAAAAGTACGCATTATCAATATTTAGCTTATTTCATTAATATATATAAATGACTTTATATCCAATTGAATTTATTTACTATCATAAGTAGTCTGGTAATGATGAGAAACACATTACTGAGAAAAGTTAAACATAGAAAGTCGATAACATATAATATTCCACTCCTTGCGCTGATTAAATGTATTGAATTTAACAACTAATGTGTGTGTTATACCGATTTTATAATTTAAAAAAGGTATGTACTTAAATCAAAAATATATAAAAGTAGGTCATATGCATTATTGATTCTAAAACACTGTATATTATTTAATTGGGAAATCGAAAAGGTATGCAGTATGCATTTTCGATATATATGTATTATTGATATGATTTAACATACAAAATAGTTGGTTAATTTAAATTGTACATATTGATGGTGCATAGGTATGCATTATTGATGGTACACATAATTGGTGTTTGACTGTATATATGTAAAATAAGAATACTTACTATATAATATAAATCAAAGAGCTTACCTGTATCCATTTTTCTTCGTGAGAAGAAAGCCAAACTTCCTCAGCAGTAAACTGAAATAGAAGAAGCAGTGGCCATCTTGTTGTCTTCCTGCAACATGTGTATTTTCAATATTTTAGTCGAAGGTATCAACCTTTTGCAGAATTGTAATCCAAAATCATTTGAGGCTTTAACTGCTGATTATTTTGATTTACTTCTGGTTATGAATGTACTACTTCTCAGTAGTATAGCACTGCAAAGTCGAGGTAGAATATATACCACAAGAGTGATTACGTTTTCGTGATCAAATAAGAATCTTGGGGAGTATTGTTCTTCACTCTAACATATAGAGGAATTTCTCGTCGATGCTCCAAATGGTACCTAGAAGGGTGAGACCATTGCATAGCAAATCTATTGCCAGACTACGTATATCTTTAGTTTTTAATCTGCTTGATATTTTTCGGGGACACATGTGAGTTCTTTATACTTATTCTACATTGCTGTTACTCAGGCTCTGATTGCAACCTCAAAACCTCCTTTCTCACTAATTTTTACTCCATGGTATTTAAACTTATCTACCTGTTAAAGTCTGACATTGATATTGTCTTTAATGCCTGCTCTGCTCTAGCCCCTCTTCTACTGTTGACCATCACTTCTGTCTTTCCATTATTTACTTTCAGTCCCTTTAATTGTCTCCATTCTACTCTGCCAACTCAGCCACTTTCTCTGGAACTACTCTTCACTCTTTGCAATCACTGCCAAGTCATCTGCAAATAGTGAATAGTAAATCCCAAGGTAGTTCTACTCTAATTTATTCACTGATCACATTTAAGCCTTCAATGAATTGGAATGGGCTTAGGCCAGCTTCGTGATGTAATCCTACCTTTATGTGAAACTTCTGTTCTTCTATACTTGTTCTCACCACTGTACTGTTCTTGACTGGTTGTAAGTAGCCATAACTAACTTGACTATTTACTCTGGTGTGCGTCACCTTTGTAGGCACCAGTAAACAAGGTCCCTGGAATCTATGATATGTTTTTTTCAGGTCAACAAATGTTGTAAACAGCTCTTTGTTCTTTTCTAGGTACTTTTTCTGCAGCTGTTTCGATGAAAAAAATATTATACTGTATCCCTTCCTGACCAGAAGCCAAACTGCATGTCATTTGTTTTTATTAGTTTCCTCAACTTTTTCTATAAAATTTTCAGCTAAAAAAGCAGTTATCATAGCTTGAAAATTTCCACGGTCCAATTGATGTCCTTTCCTTTTGTAAATCAGTTACAATCTCACTCAGTTCGCATTTGACAAGCATCTTCTCTTCTTCCCATATCTTCTGTACAAGTATATGCACCATATCTTACACTTTTTCTCCAAGGCAGGGGTGGGGAATGTTTTGTTATTCTTTAATATGTCTAATTTAATAGTTACTTTGTAAACATTAATAGTTTCTTGTAAACTCATAAACTTATTCATAGAGATATCTTTTGTAAGTTTCATTCAAATTACACACAGCTATGTTTTGCTCATTGAGTCTGTATTTTTGTTCTGCCAATTTTAACTTTTATTTCTTTGATAACATTTTAATTTTAAGCTCATATTCTTTCTTGAAATGTGGCGTCAATTTGGCATGATATTCACTACATTGTCCAGGGACGGAGATTGACTTCATAGTGACCGCTTTCACAGATCTTTTGGATATCTATTTCTCACGTGTGTTGGGGAATCTGTACTAAAGAATATTACCATATGGCATACAGAACAGTGGCGTACCCAGCATTTCTTGACGGGGCCGCGCCTAGGAAAAGGGCACTGCTGCACTTCGTTTGTTTAGTGAATTAGTAAACATGAAATTATATTATATTAGTCACTAAACTTTTTATCCATGAAATAAAAAAACACAGAAAAATATGTTTTAAAATTTTTGATAAACAACTATTGTATTTTAAGTCTAAGATATAACTTTGAAAAACACCTATAATATGTGGCAATCTAAAATGAAAATGTACAAAATGATCAATGTTTTGTAAGGTATATTAATTGTTCTATAATAATAATACTGAGTTCAACATTAGTGAAAATAACATACGGAATACTTAATGTTAAGGTACCAAAAACGTAATCCAATAAAACATTTGAAAACTTCATTCTGTCAGGCTTAGATTCCATAAAACTCTATCAAGATTAATCTTGTCCGTAATATCTTGTGACAAAGAAATATCATTATCACAAGTAGATTTTATGAGATCGCATTCTTTCGAGCTGTTTTCGTAAAGTCAACTGCAGAATTTGCCCGTTCTAAGGAATATGAAGAAGGAGCTTAAAAATTCTCACAATATTCAAATAGCAAGAAACTTGAACTTGAAACTTTGGAGAATTGGGCATTCCCTCTAGAGTATCCGATGTTTCTTTATCCTTGTCTTCCCACAAAATCTTCCATCTTTCAAGTTAAAACAAATTTTGGCTTGGTAGGTCTGGGCCAAAGTAACTCAAAATACCAACTGAAAACGTATTATTTTGCGTATATCCAATTTTATAGTATTTTTCTTGCAATATTGCATTCTAAAATGATGTACTATAATTATTATTACATTATTAATATAATAAATTACTTATACATCCTGGTTACCGTAAAAGTTACAAAACTTAACTCGCTCTGTACATCTTTTTATTGTCGCATGACTAATGTTTTGTAAGGTATATTCATTGTTCAATAATAATAATACTGATTTCAACATAAGTGTTTTAACTATGGGCCGTTTGCACTCAACGAGCTCCCTTAGGTATGCCCCTGATCATAGTATTATCAAATAACTGCTCTTGGTAAAAAATAGACAAAACTTATTTGTGAAATTAATGTTCGTCAAATTGCGTCATATGATATATTGGTAGATATTTTAATAATATGATACAGATATACTTTGATATTATGCCAGATTAGCAACTTTATTTATATGTTTATGTATGTTGTTTATTGAACTATAACAAAAGAAATAGTATTTATTTGTGCTGATGTTCGTTTGGACAACATACCATTTTTTAAACGCTTTGATCTACCATATTTGATTTGACAAGATGCCATGCCACTGTTGACTCATCCATAGTAAATTCTGCACTAATGTACATGAAAAGTCTTTAGTTCAACACCTCTTTCCATGTGTCCATGAATAGTTATTCTCATCGGGATCTTTATTAGAGTATTAATATCAGAAGAAAATCAATAAACTTGTTTTTGATTACATTTTTGATACAATTTGTGACATCAGAGCACTTAAATTAGAACTTTCCTTTACCAAGTATTTGTCTGTATAGGTTTCTCTATTAAACACTATTTGCAAAACGCTTTTTCATTCAATTCGAAAATCTAGATTTTCAAAGAGTATCTTATATTTTTATATATGGTTTGTTTGATCTGTTCAGACATATATTTTAATTTCTAGGTGATGTTGCTGTAATGCGTGAAAGTTATTTATTTATATGTTTTATACATCATATCAATTTAGGTAGTTATTATCTCTGTTAAATGTTTATATATCTATGTAGTACAACATCGGACACATCATTTTTGTTTGTTTTTCAGATGGAAGATTCTACTGCAAACGAAGACGATGCAAAAAAACAGCAAGAACCCGAAGTTGACTTACCAGATTTCAAAAAAGAACTTGTTGATAATTCCTCTGATATTTTGGATATGAAAAATGAAAATATTTCTACAGATTCTAACAAACAAGAGTGTGTTTTATCCGATGATAGAACTCATGATGTTTCAAAATCACCAGTTCCTGATACTGAAAATGATTCCACGGATGCAAAAATTACAGAAAACGTATTAGTTTCCTATGATATTTCGGATTTGAAGATTGATAATATTTCTGCAGATACTGACAAACAAGAGTGTGTTTTATCCGATGATAGAACTCATGATGTTTCAAAATCACCAGTTTTTGATACTGAAAATGATTCCACGGATACAAAAATTACAGAAAACGTATTAGTTTCCAATGATATTTCGGATTTGAAGATTGATAATATTTCTGCAGATACTGACAAACAAGACTGTGTTTTTCCCGTTGATAGAACTCATGTTTCAAAATTACCTGTTTCTGATACTGAAAATTGTTCTGAGGATTCAAAAATTAGAGAAATCATATTAGTTTCAAACCTAAATGAACTATATATTAAGGAAACTTCAGAGATAGATGATCCAAAACCTGATAATATAAATAATATGGATAGTTCCTTTAATCAAGATCTTCATTACAGTGATGAATTACCGACTAATAGACCAAGTACACCTGTGGCTAATTCCAGTACAGAAACGGAAGTTAATGACACCAAAGAAAGCACTTATCTACAAGATGAAGCAGCTGACGGTAAGATTTGTCAAACAGATGACAATAAAATAGATGGAAATGTTTCACAGAAATCAAAAAGCAACTCACAATTTGAAAATACTGCTGATGAAGTTTTAACGACAGAAAATTCGGGTTTTCAAAATGAAGACGAGAAAGAAATAGATGAAGAGGATGACGAGGACGATATTCAGCCTGGTAGGCGTCGGCGTACTGTTGAAAGTGAAACAGATGAAGAATACAGCGGTCAGTCTGACGAGTGCGAAAGTATTGAAGACTGTACTGAATCCAGTAATAGCCATTATAGTGATGCTGAAGAGGGAACACATGACAGGGAAGACAAGGTAGAAAAAACTATCGGTCTTCGGCAATCGGGAGATGGAGAAGAGGCTGAAAACAAACCCACTACTGTTGCTTCAGCAATTGATGTCAAAGCTACCAACGATCCAGATAAGAAAGTTGATGCTGATAAAGACAAAAAGAATCCAGCATACGTACCTCGTACGGGAAAATTTTTCATGCATGATTATCGACTTGATGAAGAGAGTCAACAAAATCAAACCACTGAACCAGCAAAAGAGCGACGGCGTGGAATAAACGCAGATCGTTGGGGTAACGACAAATTCTCGGAATCTTCTCAGGTTCCTAAAACTACTCGGGAAATCATCAAAACTCATGGTTTTGATATACGAGAAGATGTGGACAAACAAAGCAAGTCACTTAATTTAGCTGAAAGTGGTTACCGTGGTCGGGGACGTGGACGTAGTCGTAGAGATTATAAACAAAATAGAAATGTTCCTGGTGCTAAATTTAATCCTTCAATTCCAGGAGAAAAAAAAATGAACGACTTGAATTCAAATCTCAAGACATTTCCTGAACAATCTTTATCAATCCTTGAAAGTGGTACTAAACGGGAAAATGTTAAACAAGACGATCAAAATTTACCAGAAGTTGAATCTGTTAGAAATATAGTCGACGATGACACGTATTCTAAATCACCTCCTAATGACAGAAAAAATAAGCACCGTAATCAAAGAGAAAAAGGAAGGCGTACTATTTCTACTGAAAATGATAGATTTAATGACTACGAAGAACATTACGCAGATGCACCACAGGATGTAGATATTCGAGATCCCGTATCCTCCCGTGGAAATCGAAGAGGCCAGTCATCTGGTCTTGGAAATAAGAGAGCTATTCGTAACAATCGGAATGTTCGAGATAATCAACAAACTTATTACCATAATGAATTTAATGAAAAGAATACTTATAACAAACGAGATATGCACTTGAATTATAGAAATAGGGGACGAGCCACTGGCAGTCGTGGAAATAGACAATCCAGGCTACCTGAATGGGTTAACAATATACCTTCTAATGATAATCCAATAGAAGATATGCCACCACTAAATTCAGATGAACGCGATCCGGCTTATCGACCAGTAACAGGACGTAATACACGAGAGGAACGATTATACTCGCCTCCATTACCAAGACGAAGAAATATGAGTGAAGTTTCCAATGATGATTTAGACTGTTTAAATTCTTCTAACTATGTACATGCTGAGCGTCCTATTGAATCCTATAGAAGCAAAGGTAATTATCGTTCTCCACGTGCTGAAAGTGGGGGGTTTAAACCGCTAGAATTTCGTAATTCCCGCATGCACAATATTCCTGATCGGGCTGGACGTTTTAAAGATAAACTCAGTGAAGAGATGCCTCCTCGTTTTTCTCAAAATAAAGTACAGGTTTTTTCAGAACGAGAAACCTATAATGATATTCCATTGGCCACTAATTCTACAGTGGGAGGAGGACCAAAGCGTTATTCATCTACTCGTAAAGAGCCAGTATTACGTCAATTACGACCTCAAGAGCAACCGCATACATATGATAAAGAACCACCTAGAAACCAACAACAGCAGCCAGTGCCATCACAGTTAGAAGGAAAAGGAGAATGCTGTGCACCGCTTAACTATTTCCCTGCTGTTGATCCGCTATTAGTTCAACAACACATGGCTGCCATGCTACAACAGTATCAACAACAACAGAGACAAACTCAGGTCGCAATGGATGCAGCGATAGTTCCTCAACGTCCACTACACACTGGAATACCTGTTGGCTATTACCCTCAAAATCAGTCGGCACCGCCACCAGCACTGCCGCAATCATCGGGGACGGTGTTTTATGCACCAGCTATGCAGCAACAACCACCCCCCCCGCAACAAATATTACCCAAAAGACCTCGGGTACCACTAGAAATTACTGATCCTAACAAATAAAATTCGATACCCCCTGCTGCACTGATAGCTTATAAAACTTTTTACGACTTAAGCCTAAGCGTAATTTATAGAGTGACTTTTTTTAGTTAATCATGTTTCATATTGGTAAATAGTATTCTTTTTTTAATTTATTTAGAACCATATTTTTTTTACTGTATATTATTATTTCATTAAAATTATTTTTAAGTATTAATATATTTATTCACTAACCTTGTTATTATTCCCTCATTTATATATATTGTTTTTCATTAATTAATTTACATTCATCATTGACTCATTATATGGAAGATCATTTTTGTTAACACTTGTTTTGTTTCCCAAATAAGAAAATTATATAATAGTAAATCAGGATAAAAGGTTACAAAATAAGTACATATATATTTTTGTTACATGTCCAATTTGAAAGTTATTCAAGTGTAAATGTTCATATACGTGCAATATCTAATGTCTTGTATAACTATTCCATTTCTGTGTACTATATGAATATATAATTTCACTTCATTCATCTTCTGTTATTTTTTATTGAAAAAAACATAATACGTTGATATACTCAAAATTATAGATTTATAAGTTGGATGTATGAGTATGTTTTAATAATAATTTAATGATCAGTTATTTGTTATGAGTCAAAACAAACGCTACACTGTTTTATTATGATATATAATTAGACTTTTTATACAATCTAAAAGGAAACATATATTTAACAATCTAAAGTTAATATTATTAAATCATATAAATATATCCAAACATTGATTTGGGTTTTAGTCGTCATTTGTATTAACTTATGGTATCACTTTCGCAGGAATATGTATATGAGTTACCTATATATATGTATATGTACCTATAAATAATATTATTAACTTGTATATAGTAAATTTAGTGTGTTTCTAAAAAATGCTTATTTAATATATTTCTATGATAAACGAAATACATTAAGTGCAATATAATTAAAGTAGTATAGTATAAAACTAATTTCTCTTTTAGATTACATGTATATGTACCTATGGATATAGACTAAAATACGATTTCAAGTTACAAAAAAATATCCAATGACTGAAATGTTCAATAAATCATCCGGAATAACACCAGAGTAAACTTTAGTCTGTAGATTTCGCGATCATAAACTTTCCACTAACACCGTAGTTATTTTCATAGTTCAGTTAACACTTCGATCAAGTGTTATAATGTCCAAGTATGTATTATATGTAATATAGAAATATATGTATATAACTTGAAATCACTTACAAATAGAAATGATGTTCAATAGTGCATATGATTTATTTTTAGTATAGGAGAATACATAGATGTACAACATACATCAAGGTTTTAATTTCTAATTTTATATTACCTTACTTATGGTGAAGCAATCTTAACGCAAATGTTAGATGGACGACAAATTCTCAGTCATGAGAAACAAGTTCAATCTCGTCACGGTTAGATAAGATTACTAGTTTCACAATTAAGGAGTGTACGTAGCCATGTATTATTTTAATTATTAAAACTAAATATTACACCGTTTATTTTGGATTTATTCTCATAAAACTATTTTTTATAACATTATAATGGGCTGCACGTAAGAGTTAAGCATGGTCGAAAAGTTATTTCAAATGGATTGCTTTAATTTTTTACTAGAAACATCAAACTTTATTCCTACACAGTACACTAATGTACACCTGTCTCAAAAATGTATGCCATCAAAATAAAAATATGTTTGTTCTTTTTTGACTTAATTATAAAAGTATAAGATCAAGTTTTTCTTTTGTTTAATGTATGAAACCATGTAAGAAATTATTTTATTAATTTAATTATGATACAGATTAAATAATAACTACAATTTGAAAATAGCGAATAATATAAATTCTTAAAAATTTCAACACAATGTTTCGTTTTTATTTCGCCCGCTATTCAAGAAATGAAATTTGTGAATATATACATATATGTAAATGATTTAAAAAAATAATATTTTTTTATATTAAAATATTATTTTAATTCATAACAACTAAAAAAATAAATCAATAACTATTAATGTAAATTAGTGTATTATTGAATTTTAAGATCTGTTACACCCGTTATAACGGACGTAATAATTGTATACATTAATCAATACTACCCATTCTGATAGTGTATGTTATACCTACCATCTAAAGTATTAAAATCTAGAATTTATATATAGAAATCTTTTTATTAATAATTATATATTGTTTCTACTTTCAAACAATAATTCTAATATTGAATAACTTTCTCCATTTATACGTTGGAAATTCATTCATTTACAAAATTGGATATGCACAAAATTCTCATTATAATTTAAACTCCAAATAACACCCATATGACACGTCCATCATCCCCAGGAAAAAAGCCGCCATATTACTAACCATTTGCCAGCTGAAGTTTGAGGGCCAAATAAATAGTTAGTGGCCCATCATTGGCTAGCCATTCTTTAACCATCTTTTTATTGTCACCTAATTACCAACCATTTGCCACTGTATTCATGTATACAGTGGAAAAGAGGAGCGAGATCAGGGGAGAGGAAAGAGAAGAGAGGATCGGAGAGGGTAGAAAAGAGGAAAGGAGAGTACCATCAAAGGGTAAATCTTGTTGCCCTCAATATCAACAATTACCACCCACAATGTGCACTATACGCATAAATGCGTATAGTAAATGATTGTAAAGAAAATGACACAATTTCAAAATAATGAAATTATAAATGCTTAACATTCATCTAATTCATAGCAGTTATTACAATAATAGTAAATAAGCACTATACTAACTAATTTTTATACTGCACATGGTAAACTGATCCATGTGTATAAACATTTAAGACTATATTGATCGAGTTATCCATGTGCGTACACCAATTGTTTATTCATAAATTTATAAAACAGTATATTAGTATGTATATATTTGGAAAAAAATCACGTGAATAAAATATTTTTAATGCCTTATGTTAAAGTTAAATTTTAAGAACAATAAATTATTAAAATACAACAATATTAAACATAAATCTTACGCCCATGAAACTTGTGGAAATCTTACCTTTGCACATGGCTTCGGGTGTTTCTGCTTCCTTAGCAAACTTATAGTGAGTCATG
>JAYRBW010074172.1:0-25571 GCA_036023295.1 Invenusta paracnida
AAACTTAGTAAGCCCCAAACTAGCACAATTATAAATTTAGTAAGCCCCAAACTAACACATAGTAAACTTAGTAAGCCACAAACTAGCACATAGTAAACTTAGTAAGCCTCAAACTAGGACATAGTCAATTTAGTAAACCTCAAACTAGCACATAGTAAACTTAGTAAGCCCCAAACTAGCACATAGTAAACTTAGTAAGCCCCAAACTAGCACAATTATAAATTTAGTAAGCCCCAAACTAACACATAGTAAACTTAGTAAGCCTCAAACTAGCACATAGTAAACTTAGTAAGCACCACACTAAGACATAATCAACTACCTAGCATTGCGTTAAGATAAAGAAACTAATAATAACCGTACAAAAATTTAATAAGCTTAGTAAAGCTGGAGATGCCAGGTGGTAACTAACTAAAGACTAAATGACAACTTACTAGTTGACAGTGTTTACACTCTGTGCTAATGTTAATGTACATAAACTGATAATAACAATTGTTTTAATATCTGCTGTACTAACTACACACATAAACATGATAATTATAAAGTATATTATCATCATTTTTAAATCCACTTTCTGAGTGAAATTAGTGTCATCCGCTTGTGATGTCAAGTTGTCTATGAAAAGGAACTCTCAGTAACATGTGCCTAATGGATACTGACCATTTCCGGTTGATAGTGGATGGAAACCAGTGTTCGACCACGATTACGGCAGTAGCTCGCCGCTTGATCACGAGGCATCGTATGGTGCACATAAAGCATATCCCTTGGACCGCCGCAGGGCACTTCTAAATGAGATTGACGACGAATATTGTAGTAAATAACATTCGATGTGAAATAATAGCATAGCATTTAGACGCAAATTCATACATTTGGATCAATGATTATTAAATGATGCAAGATATTTTAGTTTGTTAACGTTTCACAATTACATCCAGCAACTGTAAACTTCATTAATTACGTGCTTCCATTTGAAATCCGAATTTATGAAATAGAGTGAAAAATATTAACCCAAAACAAACATTTCGATCAACGAACTTAACAGATGGCATTTGTATTCTTAAATACTAAAACTTATCAGTTTTGGTTTATAGTTTTCTTTTAAAATCTTGTACACAATATTGTCCCCACATTTATATGTGCCGCGCAAACTGACTGTTTATGTTAATATGTAGGATCAAGCAATTAATTTTAATGAACATATTTGTTAGATACGGTTCTTACAAGTGAAGTAAGCTAAGTAGAATTTGGACTTACGAGTGTGGCATGGAACTTTCACAGGTTCCTCAATTTCTAGAAGGTTATAGGAACACCATGGTCCTGATTGGGAATAATCTGCTGTACAACGGTGATACACTTTCTTTCGATACGTGAATGGGAAGACACATTTGGCAGCTGAATAAGGGTAATAATATCTTCGTTAGAAGGTCTCAGCAATGAGCCTTATAACATAAACAACATAAATAAGTACGACAGCTTCTTAAGATAAATACGTACGTCTCTTAGATTGTGGCAACAATACAAAAATCATACATATTATATATAAAGAATACGTAGAATACTGCAAAACACGAGAATTCCTTAGATTTATGGTCTCAAGAAACCTTTCTATCATTATATGTACATCTCTTTAAAAACGCAACATTTGCCCCATACTACTTTTGAATATGATCACTCGATAATGAACGTTTATTCAAAACTAGTAATGAAAATATATTACCTCAAACATGGCTACTCAAATTAGTTGAATGAATAATATCTTTGAAGTACTCGTTTTAAGGATGTTGTCACATTGGAGCCTAAATAATTAGTTAAATAATTATCTGCTTCGTGTTTTTTCTTTTGATAAAGAATAGAATTCTCAACATAAAACCATTCACTTTTCAATAATATATATTAATCCACTTTGATCAATGTATTCAAAAATCTTCATTTCACGAAAATCACTCCGCAAATTGCTTTTATAGTGTTCAGAGTGGCTACTAATGTCATCGACGCCTCAGCACACCTATTCCATCGCTGCAGAAGAGCGATTTCCCCTGCGATAGAAGTTGGTGATTGACGAAAACAAATAGTATAGTCACTGGGCACTAATTTCCGGTGAATACTGGTGATGAAGGATGCACGCAGTTCGATTTCTTGGACGGAGCGGAGCATCTCCGTAGTAGCTCGAAAAATATGAGAACGCGCGTTGTCCTGTAGCATGCTGATGCCAAATGTTCAGGTATAGTCACCGTCTTCTTGACGACCACAAGATGATTCTTTTATGGTCCCAATAAGCTTGTTTCCAGGCGACATAAATCGCATGAGATATACTTAAGTCCCATCTTACAGATTTGGAAAGATGACATGCTTTCTCATCACTATCTTAACAGCAAAACTAATGTATGTGTTTATCTCAGAACGATTTACTTACCAGATGCACAGATGAATTCAAAAGTTTGGTCACAGTGCCAATTGAAATAATTTCCTGTGAAATGGAGTAACACACAGTTCTTGTCCTTGTTCAAATGAGGGTTTCCCAAACCCCAATTTCTGAAATAGAATTATGAATAATGTACAAAGACCGGCTATATAATAGCTTAGCCACACAACAGTGTTTACAGAACAGAGAGTTTATACCTGGTCACATTATCAACGTACTTCGTTAATTATATCCCAATATAAGCCATACCAACATTTGGTATCAATTTCGAACAATAAATGTCGTATTTTATATTAAATTGTAAAAGATATATCGAAATCTAATTTGTATGTACTTTTAAAATTAAAGTCGCTAATTTAAGAAAACATTTAACACAGAATAGTGTAGGCTAGTAAACTTGCAGTGGAGAAATGTGGTTACTTATTTGTTCACCTGTATTCCGGTATCAGAGGGAGACACTTACATAAACGAGATATTTGATCCATCACTCCAGGTAAAGTTGTTCAGACTTCGTTTATATTTCAATCCAATCCAAATATTGGTTACTGATCCGCGCAATTTGAATTCCTTGGCAATGTAGTTCTGCATTGATACGTATGGATACGTTTTGACAAGTGTGGTTGAAAGAGGTGATGACAATTTAGATAAAGATTCTTGAGGAATACGTATGTAGCTACAATTTTGTAAAGCGGATATAGCTGTACTATTTTAAACAAAATAATGATGCCATCTACCCTTCCAAATTACAGTTAATTAAAATGTTCCAAAAGCAGGTAAAAGTATTATAAGTGGCTCTTCTAGACTTTCTAGTGCATGTTGGAAAGTAGGCTCACAAATAGTGTATATTTGCAAAAGAACTTTTTGTAAACTCGTTATTTGTAAGAAAATATTTAGGTTCATCACTGAGCTAATTCTTCGGATTTGTGTCGCAACAATACTATTTGTATGAGAGCATCATTTCTAATTAGTTTGAATGGTTATCCCATGAGAAGTTTCATTAATGAGAGTTCCAGAATATTGAGTATATCGAGTAGACTTCAAAGGATTTATACTGAAGTGGATTGGTTCACTTATCGAGAGTGCACAGTATAGCAAATATAACTCTAATCGTTGAAAACCTTTATTTTAGAGAAAGTCGATATTCTGACAAATCACAGCAAAAATGTATAACAGTAAGATATGAATAAAGTCAATGACTTCCTTTGACTAGACAGAAAAAGTAAGAACAAGGATTGACTTATATATGGATCCCAAAATCTACGATGCCGTAATGAGAGGATTCATCTCTTAAATCACTACTTATAAGGAGACACAAAAAGTGCGCCCTGATGCTGTGAAAGGTTTAACATAAAGCAGTTTGTTTTTAAATATAAAAAATTATGTAAATAATATTGCATTTATGTCTTTTTCCTCTGTGAACGTAGAAAATCAGATATTTCCATTGCAAGATCTTCGATATGTTATCAGAAGAAGGGGTCTGAATGATTGTCTCAGCTTTAATATCTACAGTCGGTGTCTTTGATGATTATTGGTGGCCTTCAATGATGCGCTGTGGAAAGTTATGTCAAAGGATTTGGAGAAATCATGTTCCCTTTTCTAATGTGTAGCTGGTAATAAGGATTTCGATTTGTATTAATGCGCATAATTTATGTGACTGAAGTGTGGCTTGCAGCAAATGTTGTCGAATACATTGAGTGGTTATTGGGTGCTTGTGAATAATGTATTCAACAAGTTTTAAAGCCAATGGTATTAGACTTATTGGTTGAAGAGCATCGATAATTTATTTATACTGATTGTATTGATAATACTGATTGCTTGGAGCTGAGGTGTGGGTATCACAAGGGTGACAAATGGGTTGAAGTCAGACAATCAAACGGTGCAAGAGGACTTGGTATGTGTTTTAGAATTCTAGATGGAATCTAACACAGCTTTCAAGAGCTTTATTCGCTTCTAATTGTTTCACTTTAGTTGCAAACGTTTTTGATCAAGAAAACAGGCTACCAAGATAGTTCTGAAAGTGATTTACTCTATTGTTGATAGACAAAAGTAAGTTCTTGCTTGGTCACAACATTTGTGGTTTCATCATTGTGTACATTAGAATGAGAGCTTAAATGTACATTCATTAGTATCATTGCAAAGGTTATTTTATTCAAAATTTTATTTCTATACTACCTTCATAATTTATTATAATATGAATAGTATGAAAAAGCATGCTTAGTCCAGGGCAGCAATGTACGTTTAATAATATGATTATTTGCAATAATTCGGATATTTACACGGATATTTAGCCAAGTTTTTTTGATGTTATATTATATTTAGAATATAATTGAAATTTGCATGAAATTACATAGGTAGTTAAATATCAAATCAAAGATGCACATTTAACCACTTCGATATATTTGCATACAAATTTAACCCCAAATTAAAGTTAAAACAAGTTTACAGGTTTATTAAAGACTTACCAATTCAGCTTCACTATAAATAGACAACAAATTTCGTCCCATTTTCTGGCAATATTCATTAGCATTCATCCACGACATTTTATTCGTTATAAGCTTGTAATCCTTGTTGATTGGTTTCTGGTGTTTTACGTCTGTTATAGAATATAAACGTGCAATAAACTCAATAAAATATTGATTGCTACTCGTTATGTGTAATGCTTGCTTCAAACGAAATGTTGTCATCATAATAATCAATGGCATACGCCCTACTCATCGATGAATTATGTGTATAACATTACAACTAAAGCTATAAGTACTGTAAATACGCTGTCATATTATCTAATTTTCAATAATCTACAGTTATGTACGCAAACATTATATTTAGAACATTTAGTTTATTGCAACTTACGTGGAACGGAACAAAAGAAGGGTATTTGTAAATTGCACTGTGCTTTCTGAATTGTTTTCAAACGCTTTGAGAAGTAGAAACACTTATCTTCCGACGCACTCTGTGCCGTTTGTAGTTCACTTGCATTTCTGATTTGGAGATATTGAAGTGAATCATGGAACATGAACAATTCGAGAAGTAATATTAAACCCTTGAATTGTAACGTAAATATAGAATTATTTCATACAAAACATACCTTATATGTTTTACATATATACAAGTAATATGTACAAGTAATATGTACAAGTAATATGTGCCGCTTACACAAAGTCCATTGAACTTCCATCGCTCCACCTGTATTTCTGCTCATGTAACTCAAGCGAAAGACCAATCCAAGCTCCTTGAGCATTCATGTCATCCAGGTCTGCCTGTAAACAGTCCTGGTTGTGTATAACAGGACACAAAGCATATAACATATTAACGTTACAAAACGTGGGGAAAATGCATGGATTTGGATTATTGGAACAGAGTAAGAGATTATTACAAGGTAATCAATTAAATAAGTTATTGCGAAACTGTTTTGAATTATGTTTTGGAATTATATAAATATTCAGGGTTTAAAGTATTAATTGGAAATTGTAATATTTAAGCTTACTTGAGCTTTGTTACCAAAATATGTCTCGCTATTTGCAGAAACGTGTGTATTTATGAAATATTGTACTCTGTGACTTACAAGACAACCAATCAATAAAGGTAACTAATTACTAATTACTCGCTAAACGTAAAAAAACCTAACTTAAACATAACCAATTTACTAAGTATACTTACTCAAGTATTCAAACTTACAAATTACACATTTTCTAGTGTACCAGTGGTGTGTGCTTCGCTATGTTTAGTGGGCAAATAGAACAATGACTACGTACCAATTCAGCTTGATTGTGAATAGAAATAAGGTGTAAGCCGCCATTCTCTTGACAGAATTTCTCCGCACGATCCCAAGACATGGAACTCTTGACGAATGTAATCACCCGGTCAGACATACATGGCCACTCTGCAATTGACAATTAAAACTGAATTATGTTGAACACGTATACACACCTCAAAGAATAACAAATCTCCTCCTCACTTGAAAGGGGAATTGCACCCCTGCGCCATTCAACATCTGAAATGACAAGTTATTATCCACGTATACCAATCATAGAGAACCAATTCAAAATACTTGTATTTCCTTATCAAACGAGACATTTGTCTAGTTGCACAGTTCCTGACTTACTTCGTTTAGCACAGACAAATGGATGCTTTTCTAGGGCACAGTAAGCTGATCTAAAGCTGCCGGAACTCTGAAGTAGTGTGCACTCTTTTTGGCAAACACTTTGGACCCCTTTTACGTTGCATGTCCTTCGTGAGTAGTGATCTGGCTCTTTTGAGTCCCAGGGCCTTTTAAGATGTTCAATTATAAAGAATCAAATAAGACACAAATCCAGTTGTAAAATATTCAATTTAGATTTTTATTCAATTCATATCAATTGTTGAATTTATGGTCGATTATGACTCGTAATAACAACATTATTTTATATATATCGGTATTATATTGACCTTGAACACATAATACATGATCTACTATATTTGAATGTATAACTCAAGTTATTTTGTGACTTGTTACGCTACAGGCACATTACTATAGAGTTTTGTTCAGAATATTATTGAACACTTAGTTTTACATACGGAAAGAAATTATATGGGAACATATATGAGAGAAAATAGAATAGGGTCAAGTAATGGAATACTTTTGGACGATAATAACAATTGATTAGCTTTGTCGATATAAAACTTAAGTAATACAAGAAATTTTGTGTTAATAGTCCTTCGCTCAAATTAACAAATACGCCAATAATAAATTATTCCAGTTTAATCTGATTATATACCAAATATACGCTTTGTATAACAAAAGATCACAAACATCCAGAATGTTGACAAATATCGCTAACTGTTCATGTCGAAAAATCAATTTTAAATCAATCAATATCAGTGTGTAGGTACATTAAATTATAATTATATGTAATCCTTGTAAATTATATTAGTTAAAGTGAGTTCTGTAAGTACCATTAACATAAATATGCAGTTTTTTACAAGCGACAAGATAATATATTTTTTTTACTTAATTATAACTTAAGCAATAAATCTAATAATTGCATTATTAATTCAAATTGTTATGTCAAATGTAAATTGATTTTTTGTCTTTTATAAACAATAGTGTAATTAAATTATTTTCTAAAATAACCTTTCATTTACAATCTCATAAATACAGAAGCTCAGCACGGTCTCTTAACTAGTAGAAGACAAAGCGGTGGTGCTAGTATCATATTCATTGTGTCAATAGTAGTCAGGGTCTAACTCACAGGTAATATGTTGGCAGTCCATCAGTCCAGTGATATTCAACACCATGAGTGCTGCTCGTGAATCCAATCCAGATATTTTCTATACTTCGAGTTAAGTTTTGGACATTTTGCTGTTGATGTAATTAGAAGTACAATTATTTAGAATACATGCACTTTTTTAAATGTCATCTCTAACCAAAAAATCTAGAGCGAGCGACAAGAACCCTCAATCGATGCTAAAAGCTTCAAAAACCGTAAAAATTTATTTGAAGTTAGTGCGACGTATGTTATATATCAACATGGTGCTGTGTGGTATTTAGCTCACAAAATGATGTTGAATGATGTTAACAAAGATATATTGTTTTTGCTCCCAATGCAGCATTAGTATTAAAAGAAATGAGAATAGCACTAGCTGTAGGTTAAAAGTATATTTTCCCAAATTTTCGAATATAACAAGCTTATCTTCTGTTCTAGCTCATATGTACGTCACATGACTAAGAACCAGAGGTTCGAAAATTTTAAAATTCAAACAGCTAGTGCTATTCTCATTTCTTTTATGTTCACAAACTTGCGGGTAAAAATAAATGTTGTTACAATTTATTTCGATTCGTAAAAATATGTGCAAAAAGTGTCTTTTTTTTGGGATATTACGATACTATTTTTAGGTAGTATTTAAATAGGTATTAAAAATAAATCATGTCCAAAATAATAGTTTCTTGTGTATATTATTTATAGCTATCCTTTCAATTAAAAACTGCCTACTTCTACTCAATGGCTCTGACAGAAGCATTACAATGGTACACTTGTTCCAAGCAGCGTTTCAATGCAAAACGTTATTCATAAAAGTTCAATGTACCGACAATACCAAGTTTGGAATGGAAACGTTATTAGTTTTCGCGTATGCCGCTAGATCTCGTTTGTACAAATTATTGATGCACCCATATTTGCATTATGATTCATTCCGGCTACCCACCACGACTAGTGCAATCCGGTTACAACAAGTTTAAATGTAGGCAAGTTTAAAGAATATTCGTCACAATATCGGACTTTGAAGATTATCAATACAGAAATAGATAAGAATAAAACACGGTACGTTTTGATATATTTTAAGTTTTAGACGTCAGCAGTGTTATCCAGTATAATTAGTATCGTTTGGCACACATTAAATAAAATATAATTGGGGGCAGCAAACAGACTTAAATAAAACTAGAAACAACAATTTGTAGGATTATACATGTATGCATGAATGTTTTCAGATATGCACTATTCTTCATCAAGAAAGTTGGAAAGTGTCAACAAATTGTAAATATTACAGATGTAAATATGAATCCAGAATTACAGGAGAATTTAATGGACACAACGGGTGAGCAAGAAATGTGTTATTACAGATAAAGTGATATCTTGATATCAAATCTTGGAAATGCATATTCAAATGGAAATATACTAACTTGCGTTAATCAGACAATAAAGTAATACTTGGATTATGTAAACAATTTTTTGTTTCAAAATATACTTAATTAATCAATACATTTATTTTTAATTTTTCAATTAAGTTGTTGTACTGTTTAGTTACATCTACAGAGTCAAAAACAATACATACATATTAGATGCCTGAAGAATTGTTTCAAAAAACTATGTTTAAATTAAATATTGTTTGTTTTTAAAGCCAACGATAATTGTTTTGTAAACCAAAATCACATTACACTATGTTAACCATTTCCCCTCAGCTGGGCCATTTCTATAATTATACACATGAAGACAATGCCATGATGTCCTTATACTGTATATGTTTTGTCTTCTTCAAATATTATCTTTATTTGTATACACTTTAGTATCATAATAATCAAATAATATGCAACATATATACATAAGTACGAAAGAAGTTTTAAAATGTATTTAATTGAGAACGCCAATATGTTTACCTAACATTTTTAAATATACATATGTTACAATTATTTGTAATGTTCAATGTTAAATTATCATCTCAATTAACTAAATTAGCGTTCAAAACTTACAAGTTCAGGAATATCATATATTGAAATCAAATCTAGGTTCGATTTTTGACAAATTCGTCTTGCTTCCAGGAAGGGCAGTTTGGTGTCAACGAATTTCTGTTCACTGGCTTCCACTTTGACTGCATACGACTTGAAATATTCCTTTCTTGTCATTTCTGTAAGGTAAGTGGTGACAAATCCACAAAAATGGTCGAAATTTGTACGAAGCAATATACTTATTGTATCACAGCGATCACCATAAAACGGCACAAACGATGGCTGTTTCATAATTATACAGATACTCAATATATGCAAATCAAATGATGAAACACTTACGTGATGGAACATACAAGTTATTCCAAATTTTGAAATTGATTTCTAAATGAAGAGAGTAGCTCTACTTTTAAGTGATTAATTTAAACAAAACATATTTAAAATTAAAATAAGTGTTCTACTGGTAACTCACTTGATGTACAAATAAAAGGATGTTTTGTGTGACACAGTGAATTCCAAAACGTTCCCGTAAATCTTAAAATGCCGCAAACCTTCTTGACATTGATATCAGTTCGTCCCACGTCCCAATGCCTATAAACAAGATGTAATTGCATTTTTGCAGGGATTTTTAAATGAATAAACTGGAGTCTATAAATACTCCCTTTTGTAAAAATAAATTGTAAACATATATTTTGGTATAACAATTGCTTATCTCAAAATGGATGAAACTTTAATCCAGGTTCTCATTTATAGACATTTTGTAATTGTGTTAATTTTATTAATTTTCAATGACAAATATAACACATTAAAAAATTATATATTTTATATATAACATAATTTGGACCATTTTTTTAATGTAATATTTTAGAAAACATATCTTTTAACTATATGCTGTGTTTTTAAGCTCTACTCTGTTATGAATTATCTACAATTATCAATTGATGGCGGCTCATAAAACCGCTATGAATAGAGTAAACAGTATTCCCTAACTAGTGCCTAAAATTATCAAATAAAACTGTTGACATTCTTCTTCTCAATGTTATGTTTTCGTTAACCATGCTACAGTTATTTTCTCCACTCTTTGCTGATCAGGAATACAATAGAGTTTATTATGCGACAAAGAATCGGAACAAGATACTTACGGAAAGTCGAGTAGACTGCCATCCGTCCATACGAATGTCTGCAGGAAGTGTGGAATGGGCTTACTGGCATTGCTCATCAAACCAATCCAAATATCGATTTTCTTGTGTTTCAAACCGAGTTTTTGCTGCAAATATTCCTGTTTCCAAAAAGAATAGGAACATATTTCAGTCTCAAGAAGTTAATAGATACATATATAAAAATATGTCTGAAATTAAATCCAGGCTGTTCATCAATTGTAATCCGATCAATACGCTGATATTTTCCTATTAAAAACACCATTAAAACAATATGCCTCTAATTGTCTATTCCAGCTGCCCAATGGTATAAGATATGTAAACTAATTTTGTAACTGCAATAATATTCCACGTTTTATTTCCACTAGTAAAAGATAGTGACTTAATATTATCATCATTAGGGCAACCGTGCATTGTGCTAGTACAAAATGATACACTCGAATTCTTTAAAATATTTGAAACAGTAAACCAGCGCGCATGAACTCAAAGGTCACTCACAATTTCCTGTTCACTATGAATCGACAGAAAGCGTTGACCGCTAGACCGGCAGTAGTAATGGGCAGCAATCCAGTCCATCCTTTTATTTATAAACTGGTACGCCTTGGTAACTGCAAAATATGCATACATACATACATACATTCACATTAAAGCTGCTCAGTAGGGAGACTTCATCAACCGAAATAACTGTATTGATATAATATTCGATAATCAATTAATAATATTACATTTATTATATTTAACATTTAATTAAAATTTTATATTGAGTAATTTTCAAATGCTTTACGTTGATTTAAGAATATTACTATTTTGTATAATAATTAGTGAGATACTTTTAAAACTTACTAAACTTAGGAAGAAGTTTGTTCCGCCATGTAAAGTCTGGAATTGGAACATTACAATTGACCTTCAATGTTGACAAAAGTATCATGAACACATACTTTGAATATAAGTTGTTTCTATGGTAACAATTGGTAGTAGCGTCGCAAATATTGACTTTATGTGAATCATTTAAATCTAATTATTAAAAGATATATCAAAACAGTTATCCTGATGCAAAATATGAAACATGTATTGTGAAATATAAATTCCAGTTTGATTAAAAATAATTTCACCAAAATGAATCTTTGTGTCGTTGAAACTTGTAATTAACAAAACTTAATTAATGGACTAAGTAAGTATAATTTTAATTCGTTGCATTTAGCATTTCCCTAAAATGAAGAAATCGTAAAGGTCAGAAAAATGTGCTCTCATTATGAGTGCATAAGCCGTTACACATAAGTCGGAAATCGGAAATATAAATCTATAACTGCGATAGAAAATAGCCAAATAAGTATGTGCAAATGTGTGGTAATATTAGGGCAATACAATAGAGTTATCTCCGATCACTTACTCCTGGCACAAATGAAAGAAGAAAATCGATTACAGTGCCAAGTGATAATGGTTCCACGAGGAGAAAGAACACAACATTTCCGGTGACCCGCAGTGATGGGTTCATCCTTCTCCCAAATTCTGAATATGCATTGAAATACCAAAATATATGACAAGAAATGATAACATTTGTTGACAACAACAAGGCAGACTGTATATTGTATAAAAAGGTATATTCTTATCATAATGACCATTTTTTGTTAAAAAAACTGGCACACAGGAATACAAAAATATAAACCCTTCTAAAGAACACATAATAATATGTTTCAAGTGAATTCAACTTGTAATTTATCAAACCAAGAACATTTATTGGTGAATATTAAGTTATTAAACAAATATACATGTGTGTACATGTGCTCATGTATTGGATACACTGATCTATATTTTGTGCAAAGTTATTTTATGTTTAAAACAAATGGTAATGCAGTCAAGTGGCAAGTGTACATTTAATTCTATAAATATATATCAGTACTTTACGAAACTAGCGAACTTCATTTTAGAAGATTATATAACGTAAGTTAAGACAATTACCGATAGTCGAATGGAGTAGCATCGGTGAATGCCAGATATTCCCTTTGTGCATAATTGTTGAGGCCAATCCAGACGAACCATTTATTAACAGCTAGTCCAAAATGATTCCTAATGTAGTCCTGCATGCAGTAAAAATAGAATGAGTGCTTTAGAAGTGACCATAAATGAAAAGTATTGTCTTTCTAAATAAAAATGATGAATCTTAAAAAGTTGCGAAACATCTTAAAGGCACGTATGCACGTCCTGTGATACATAGTAATGCAGATTACAATAGTTGATATAGTGTTATTAGTCAATTTATTGCAGCATGCAGAAAGATGATGTAGATATAATTATGTGAACATTTTTGGTTATCAGAATATTTGTGAATTCCAACAATTTATTCTTGACAATTATAATCGGAAAAGCTATTATTGGTAGTAATTCCTAAACTATTCACCAAAAACTCAAGACCAATGGATTGTATAACTCTACTTTTTTAAATAATATAAATAGGTAGAAATAATATCCAACGCTGCAAAATACATCTTATCATGCGAAACAGTAAAATAAACAAATGTTACATAATTAGATACTAAGAATATTAATAATAACTCACTAATTCAACTCGACTGTGAAATGATAGCAACTCGTATCCAGCAGACTGGCAGTGTGTATTTGCAGCATTCCATGTTAAATCCAAATTCACATATTTGTATTCTTTTTTATCTGTGTAATAAAAAACGAAAATTAATACATACAAATCTACATATTTCGCCTCAGAATGATATTATCCTTGATTACAAATTATACATTTATGACGTCATAAACTGATCTTCAAATATAGAATAATATTTCTGTTAATTAATCAATAATCCGATCGAACTTAGGCCACTTTGCATTTAATTATCTGTCTTTCATTAAGTATGATAATATGATCAGTTTGATATAATAATTGGCCGTAATTATTTAAATTTAATATCCACACCCATTCATTTGTTCTGTCGCCACTCTGTATTACTTGATTGTGGTAACAAAGTCCACAAATTCTTCATTTCATAATTTATTGTTATATAATATAAAGACAGATAAATATTGTAAAGTTTTCTTATGTATAAGAAACTCGTATGTATGTATATCGAATAGCCAAAACTATACCAGGCGGGCTGGGGATGGAATATGTTTAACCCTATCCATACAAGGCTCCATTCACGCCTCCATATCCCTGTGAGAAGTAGTATCTGCCAAGTTTCAAAACTCTATTTCACCAGGAAAATGGAACATTCATTGATCCCCCCCTTCTCTATAATTTTCAAATTTTCTGGCGGAATAGAGTTTTGAACTTGGCATATAAGTAAAAGAGGACGTTTTGTAAAACTTTCCGTTGAAAAAAGTATTTGTTTAAATCAGAAAATTTTTTCAAACCAAAGCAATATATCTCACAAATATTAAAGTATATTACTTAAACAATATTTCATTTTTATCAAATATCCAAAAATATAAATTAATTCAATTTTTTTATTTTCTTTATTTTTTTTAGATAACGATATTTTTCCTAAAGGTCACGTGACCTACCAATCAAAGGGTACACAGTAGTGACTATAGCGCTAACAGTTATAAAACTATTAATTAGGACAAGCCACGGAGTCAGTCTTAAATATAATTGCTCTATTTGTTCGTTGAAAATTCAAATAAAAAAACTGGAGATGAGAGCTGCGATGACAGCATTAACCGCCGCTGTAGATTCAGAAATGCACAATCGAACAATCCAGGCGAATGTGTCGTTCCAAAGTGTGTCTTTAAATGTGTTTTTATTGTCACGTGACCAGTCTCTAACAATGCACCCCTTTTTGTAAAACGGAGCAGAACACGATTAAAACTGATTCATTTCACGCAATAACTCACAAAAGGTGTTCTGTGGTTATATTTTTTAATTTCAAAATTTAATTATTTCTCCTCAAAAAATGTTGAAATCATTTTTTCATCTACTTTTTTTATTTAAAAAATTCACAGATGTACTCAATTACGAGTACAAAAGCTATCGACTATTAAGCCTCTCTTCGGAATATTGATTTATTGTATATTATTACCAGTAATCATTATATTATGCTTCACATGTAAGCCAATCAAATGGTAAATTATATTGACATTTATAAACTAAAGAACATCTAAAGTCTTCCAACTTCGCACGACACACATGTTACTAGTGGACAGTGTTATTCCCACAATAGACACGTACATGAGATGGCCACTTCATCGTCGCTTGGTCCGCAGATAAATGGAAGTCTCATGTGACAGTCGTAATCCCCAATAGTTCCCTTCGTTGTGAAGAGCCAGCCACAGTGCTGCTTGAAGTAGTTGTTAGGCTCACCTAAGGCCCAGGGTCTGCGACATTAACAGTGTTTCAGTGAGAAGAAAGTTTATGTTGACAATATCAGTAAAAGGACAGATCTATTTCATATTTACGTACGTATATCTGTTATTTTTTAATAATAATTGTTTAATAAACACTGAAATTGCGTTAAAGAGTTGCACTCCATTGTAGGTATTTGACAAGTGTGCTAAAAATTGTCACAACAAACTATGTAACATGAACATTAACATGCATGTAAACTATATTACAACAATAAATAAACTCGATCAGTGCGATAGTTGCAACTCTGGAATTGCTTCTGTGCTACTTTAGCCTGGACAAACAAGTGATACATTATTATAAAAAGACATTCTTTATCATATTACAATTTTTAAACGATAATATTTTATTTTAAATTGCACAGCAGACAGCAACTCAAACTGATTAGTGGAATCTGCGAGTATCAACAAGTAAATAGTATACCTTGCACTGCAGGAAATCACTATATAATCACATGAGATAATTCCACAGTTCGTTAACGATTGAGGAACAATTTATACACCAGTTTACACTAGACTTGGAGTAAATCTGCTGATAATAATAGCTTTAAAAACAGCATACATAATACGACTCTATGACTCACTAAGTATTTACTTACGTGTCAGTATTTCATTTTTTAAACTGTTTACGTACAAATAGTTAGGAGGCGAACCATCTGTCCAAATGAAATTCTTATCAATTCGCTTATCGTTCAATCCAATCCAAAAGTTCCTCTTCTTAGGCATCTCGCGCTGGGCTTGATTGCGTAAACAATCCTAGTGTGCAGAGAATGCATACACCTCAGTAAAACAAAATATCTAATCAATCAGAATATTAAGGAGTATTGACCGTCAATGCATTAATACAACCTTTAGAAGTGCAGTATTGATTAAATAGCGAGATGTTTAAATTTAAATGAAATCCAAATTACGATGATACTTACAAGGTCAGCCAAACTATGGAATGATGCCAAGTGGCGACCAACTGATTGACAAGTCTTTTCGGCATTTGACCAAGTCCCTTCTGCTTTCACAAATAAATACAGCTTACATTTTGGATCTGAAAAAGTATTTACAAATATATATGTGTGTAATTTAGAGCATTGAAGTATTGCATTGGTTATAACAATTGTTCAATTAATGATAAAATAAACTTGAAAGTATATTATCGTTAATTTTAGTGTTTTATTATCTAATCCTTTGAATGTAGTAATTAAAAAAGTTCTATTTATATAAAATAGGAACAGAATTTGGACAAATATAATATAATCAATTAATCAAGCAAATATCGATTTTTATTAGAGCAGCCAGCTTCTCACGGTTTCCCTATCGGTTTGATAATCGGTATTTGTTCGCGTATTGGATTGCAAAATGAAGATAGATGTATATTTATTATGAATTTGTTTTAATTCACTTTCCAACTTTTGTGTGTTTCAAGGAAAATGTTATCTGGTAGGCTATATACATATTATGTTATCTGAATTTTGTGTTTTATCACCTTGAACTTTCCTCTTTGTCGATCGTATTGAACAAAGAAATGGAAACTTCTTGGCGCAATTTTCCTCTCCAATTCCATGAGAATTGTGTACAAATCCACATTTCCCCTTATTGTCAGGCTTTTTCTGCATCCATGGACTGTAGAAAAGCATTTATATACGTTAAAATGTAAATATCTGAATACTAAATCTTTTGCAACAGGTACTGCAAACTTTTTCGAGTACGATCTCGCTATTATACAAAGAAAATACAAACATACGCAAAGTAAAATGAGGCCCCATCAGTCCAGAAATATTTCTCTCCCGGATATTCATTTTGACGTAATCCAATCCAAAACTGATTGGCGGAAGGAACTTCCTCTTTTGTGATACGGCTAACACAATCCTGGTAAGATTGAAATGAACATAGGTTGTATGGGGCATTTTTAATATCCCAATTAGGGACCATACTTGATAAGTCGATCCTAGACTCATTCAAACTTACCAATTCATCGTATGAGCTCAGTGAAAGAAGGTGCTCACCAACAGATCTACAGGTGGTCTCTGCCTCCGTCCAATTCTGTTGAGTTAAAACTACAAGATAGCGATCCACGCTGCATCGAAATTCTGTAAAAACAATTGTCGAGCAATACAAGACTAGGGCCGTATATGGTGGTTCACTACTCCCAGCCTAGATGCCTACACAGTTAGACAAAACATACGATCCAATATAATACGAGTATAAATGCATGGTATACCGTCTAAAAAGGGTTCTAAAGACGAGTGGTCTTGCGAGTGGCTCTAACTTGTATACATATTAAACGCAGCATCAAATTGGTTGGTTATTACACCGCTGTAAATCTGTACCGTGACACACTGTCTCGTGGTGTCTTCTGTTCCTCGTTTTATGGAACCAAATTAAATGGTAAAATAGCCATCACGGTTTGTTTTAGCTTCTTTACTCAAGACAATTATATCCCCATTTTGTGTCATAAATTATTGTTTGTATGCCACGACCAATGGCAGCCGAAAGGGTCCAAAACGTAATTCACTCCAATAGATATGAAATGCAGGTATTTTGTATATATAAGTGACATGATGTCACATAATGTCACATATACGAAACGTTACATAATGTCACTTATATATAAAAAATGCCTGGATTTCATAACAATTGGAGTGTCTCGTTTTTGTACCCTTTCGACTGCCATAACGACCAGTGAATGTCTCAAGTCACTATTGCGGCTAAACTAACATTTACATTTTCGAAAAGGTTCATTCTTGTCATCGTAATTCTATGCAACTGCGTCCTGGTCGAAAAAACAAATTTTGGATTGTCTATTTTGCATCACACCGTTCCATGTCATTACTGTTCCACTCATCAGGTTTAATATGTTATAAAAGTTACGCGTTTATCATGTTTTTATGAATGACCGTAAAATGTCATAAAATATTCATAAACCTTAGTAAGTGTTGAAACATCAGTTGAGTTTCTAACTGTATCTTGTATAATTGGTATAATTGAATTTATATATGTTTATCGGCAATCAATATACTTCGTCAAAACGTGTTCTGAAATGCGTGTATTACACAGTGGAATGTTTTACTCACTTATGCAAACACATATAATAAGATGAGAAAACGTTTATTAATGATGATAAACATATATTTCATAGGTTGGAAACTTACTTGGGATCGGTGCTGAAAACAGATAAGAATTTTAATGAAATTAACATTTGTAAAAGAGAGACATTACATATTAATACATTTATTTATCAAACTCACCAGCAGAACAAAAAAAGGGGAATTTGCTGGAACAATTCCAGTTTTCAAAATGGAACCCTAGAAACCCCTTGAATGACACGAGACCGCATCTGTGATTCGTGTTCTGGCTCGGTTGACCCAAATGCCACAATCTTGAGACAAAAAGACAAGACAATAGAGTATAATGTAAAGTGCTTTAAATACAGAAGATAACGTTGGCATAATGAAGATAAAAAGAGAACAATAACGACATTCTCTAAATACTCTACTGTTTGTATGTCCCAAAGTTACAACCACTTTTTAACAGTCATTTTAATTATATTGTAATTCAATTAATTGTCATAAATACTCACGCAAAATCCAGAGGGCTCCTATCATCCCAGACAAAGCGATCCTTTTCACGAAGATCATTTAGACCAGTCCAGGCCTGCGTCTTCTGTGTTGCGAGCAAATCCGGTTTTAGGCAATCCTGTGAACATTCAAGACTCACATATCACCATCGATTATTATGTTTGTACTAAGGCGCATTTGTACTTAAATGACGTTCTTCCAACTTACAAAATAATATACATAAGTAATGGACAAAGTTACATAACGACGGAGCAATATTTCCCAGAGGACCATTTTGAGGCAATTTATATACAATCTACATTTCATGCACATATTCAACTTGGATATTTGTAATAAATTAAATAATCAGGATTACTCACAAGCTCCCGGTTATTGTGAACAGAGACTAAACTCCGACCTCCTTGATTTCGGCAATATTTCTTGGCGTCCATCCAAGATAGTGGCGTCTCCGAATACAAAAACGCCTTCTGCGAATAGCATGGCTTTTCTGAAAATGTAGTTCACACTGATATAAAACTGTACATCGCTTTACAACTTCTTATCAATAAACTCACTTGAAAGTGGCAAATTTCCCGGCTTCGAAATATACTCTGCAAAGTGAATAACAGATCATGTGTTTCTTATACGAATCATTTATCTTTTGATTATAGACTTATAATTATCTTTTTGCTTTACTTTGAATCATTAGAGTTGTTTTTATCGTCAGATTATTAAAATATTGGTTCCCAATCATGAAGAAAACCAAAGTCACTACCTGTATTTGAGCAAACAAATTGCACTTTCTGTTGACAGTCAAAGCCGAGATAGAGCCCGTCTGGTTGAAGTATTACGCAATCAGCTGTATTTGATTGAGTGTTTCCATTGTGCCATGGTCTGTGGAGAAATTAAGAACATTTAAAGGTGCATAAATGTTGCTACACTAAACTCATGTTAATTTGATTGTTAGATCATTAGAAATGTTTATAGTTTGGACATAAACTAGTTATTTTCATTAACAAATTTCAGTGAGATGCATTGGACCCCAGTTAAGTAAATTAAATGATAGAGCTGCCATAAATTTCAGACCAAAATTAACAGTGATTGAAATCAAAGTACTACTTTGTTATAATGGTTCAAATTATAATTTAAATAACAGAATAATTATAATTATTTGTGCAATGTAATACTCCCATTCAACCGCCCGAAAACTGTAATCAAAATATTGTTTATTAAATTCTAAGCAACTAAATCGTTTAAGTAGTAAAACAATTTTAATTATACCGGCCATAAATTATATTCTACAGACTTGAATAAATGTATATATTATTCGTTTCAAAAATAAATTTAACAAAAATATATTTTAGGCTACTTTTACCCCTTAGTGTGATAAATTTGAAATTATTAATATCGAAATCGATATGTTTATTAATACTTTTATGATCACATAGACTTCAATTATTTTACTCGATGGAGCACTCGTGAGTCAGCGCAGACTTCTATTATTTAGCGAGATGGAGCACTCGTGAGTCAGCGCAGACTTCTATTATTTAGCTAGATGGAGCACTCGTGAGTCAGCGCAGGCTTCTATTATTTAGCTAGATGGAGCATTTGTGAGTCAGAGCATACTTTTCTTATTTAGCTATATGGGGCACTCGTGAGTCAGCGCGGACTTCTATTATTTAGCTAGATGGAGCATTCGTGAGTCAGAGTATACTTTTCTTATTTAGCTAGATGGAGCACTCATGAGTCAGCGCAGACTTCTATTATTTAGCTAGATGGAGCACTCATGAGTCAGCGCAGACTTCTATTATTTAGCGAGATGGAGCACTCGTGAGTCAGCGCAGACTTCTATTATTTGACAAGCATAGCCCATTCAACAGCGGCAATATTAGAGCGTTTTGATTGGCTGTTTGTCGATGCCAGTTTTTTGCCGAATACACATTTATGGACGAGTGCTCCGTCTAATTATGTCTTCGATATATGTACTAGTACGCTTAACAGATTCTGAATTTTTATAGTATCGATCTGTACAGTACCGTCGGTCTAGCCATAATAATGTGTATCCAGAAAAAAATATACCCCGTGTTTGAAAAGCCTAATATATTCCAATTTTTTAATAAATATTATTTTTTCATTTCCTGGGTAAATTTTATATAAAACGATATTTCTTTCTTTTTGACATTGTAACAATTACTAACTGTCAGTAAGTAGCGAGATTAATGCTCGATTCTCTCTGGGCGAAATGCCGATCCCTCAGTAGACATCTACTGGTATCGCGTATCCGGTGAAGCTACATCCCGCATTATCGACGACGACAAGTACGAACTGAGTTCCAGCTGGGCGGGAAAGACTGGACGTCACTGCTTCATCATGTGGGATGCCAGACGCGAGGATGCCGGCAACTTCCTGGTTGTGGCCGTCAATGAACACGACTCAGTGAGCCAATCTTTCCGGATTGAAGTCTCGCGTAAGTCTGCTTGTTATAAATATAAACAAATGATACCTTATACTACTGAAAATATTGGGCAGTAGTAGCTTAGTAACTATTCAATTTAATAAAAAACACTTCAATTCAGCATTTATCTTATTCGAGACTTAACGTAGTTGTTACTATTAATATAAATAATGTTTTTGACGTACAATATATGCAGGATTAATATAGCTTCAGAGCGGCCACAACCATATTATCACATTTTCTTTTTTGCTTATTGTGTTCGTTAATCAATAAATTTGATTACTATTCTCTATTTAAGAATTATGTTAAAAATATAATTACATGGATGTTAGTTATGTATACAAAAGTTATAAAGGTATTTTTATATATTTCTGAGCTAATTGAATATACGTGTACTTGTTATATATAGTATTATTGTTTTACTTTAAATGGATGAAAATATATTCTTTAATACTGCAGTGTTATTTGCATAAGAAAATATTATATCAATTAATGAAAGAGGCAGTCAATATCATCGTCTTACTCATTCTCTCTTTTCCACTCTACCAGCCAATTCAGCGATACGGAAGGCTCCTGAGTTTGTCACGCCCTTGTCAGACATCAAAGTGGCTCCAGGTGACACCGCTCGACTGCATTGCACTGTCGCTGGTTATCCTCAACCTCGAGTGCTCTTCTATCACGACATGAAGAAGGTCTACATTCGGGCGCCCAAATACGAACTACGTGAGTCACGCGCTTCGAATGCCATCTTTATGAGTGCTTCGTCTATATCAAGATATATTCTGCTCTTCTAAAATCGGACATTTTAACTGTATAAACAAAATATGCATATTAGAAAATTTAACACATTTATAAATAAATATTTATTTTTAGTGTAAAAATGTGGTCTACTCTGTATGTTTAAAATATCGGTAATATATTTATTATTTAATATAAAACTACATACTACCATCATATATTACTATCAGTAAATAGAGTGTTCCACATCCTTTAGTATAATAATTAGCAGCCCTTATACATTGCACTTATTGAACCTATTTATTACAAGCACATTTTAACATTTTATAGCTATAACACTTAAATACAAAGTTGTAATAGTTCTGATAAGTAGTATCATACAATATTTTCAGGCCACAATCCTTAATATTGCAATCATCGTAAATATGTGATAGTTAATCGCACTAAAAATAAACATCATGATAAAAAATCGAATACGGAAAAGACTTGGAAAGCGATTAAAAAACATTCCATCATTCAACAAATTTTCATAAAAATATGCCAACAAATTATGTACATCATCATTGCTATATATTTTATGAGTCATTGATGCCAAAAACACCAGAGTCTTGTTAGCATTCAAGCTCTGGTGGCGAACGTGCAAATTAACAAAATATAAAGAGTTGCTTATAAGCAACCGAAACAACTCGAAGAATTGAAATGTAGCAACGGTCCAGAGTGGCAAATTAACCGGAGTATACTCACTTGAATAAGAGCTGCCCAATATGCCTCATTATTGACTTAATTGGGCATAAATGTTCTGTGTTAACATACTTGCTTAAATTGTTAACTTGTAAAAATGCACAAATCAAAGCATTAATTTGTTTGAAAATATCTAACATTTTTTTGGAAGTTTTCCGTTTAATTAATTATAGCATCGATTTATTACTAAATGTTGATTTAGACAGTTAAACATATTATTGAATATAATTTTCATTATAATAATTAATATTATAAAACAATTTATTTTGATGGATAGTTCAGTCCTTCCAGAGTATCAGGCGTCATTTATTTCCATTTTCTGATGAACTACAGTTTTGAAAGTGTCCAAAAACTCACTTTCCTTACATCATTTTACTCACCAATCACAACCATTTTCAAAAAATATTTATATTTCTTTCAAAATAATAGTTACAAGAATTATGCATTAAAATTTGTTTTAAGATTATAAAGCATTTTACGCCAAAGCGTAATAAAATATCACAGTTATCTTCTTTGCTTTTCAAATATTCAAATAATTCCTCAAAATTGATATTAAAAGAATTTGCTTTAATAAGTAAATTGATTTAACAGAAATTTATAGATCACTGGCATTCTTGAAGTTTACACCTCATGACCAACACAGAGAGTATGACGACAATACGAAGTAGACCACAAATAATGGCTTCAAGTAAACTTACAGATGCTAAATTGTAATCTACATCCTAATCTGTTTGTGGATTAAATATTACCAAACGTTCTGGACAATAGACAAGTTCCAAATTGGATATATATGTATTAAAACGTGAATGTAACTGGAAGGAAGGTTCTTTTTCAATTGTGGGTGATCTAGCTATGTATATATTTTACATTGCAGATCGTATTGGTAAGCGCTCCTACACGCTTTATATTCGCGATGTCACGGAGAATGATCGCGGCGAATACTCTTGTGTGGCCGAGAATCGGGCGGGTTGCTGCTCCGTTACGAACAACCTCGCTGTTCTCATCAATATCGATCGCTGGGGTAAGTCGGCAGAGCTGTAATATACACATTAGAGGTGACACATCGCATGAAACTTGAGTATACATCTAATTGGAAGGCACAAGTCCATTCCTGGCGCGTGCAATTTATGCACACCCGATCTTTATTTTATTAGGTTGGCAGATATCTGAAATTTAATTGAGTCAATTGCATGTAGCGTAGGCATAAGTGTCTCTTCATTTCGTTTAAAATCCCTTTTAGATCGAGACACACGGTCCGCTGTTGACAGGGTTGGACATAACCTGATTCATACACAGACTAACGTGGTGGCTACCGCATCTGAAATGGATCAAGCGGCTAATCAGGTTAGAGCACATTATAAGCATTCTAACATTCATTTGATAGGTCAGTAGCGCTTGTTCAATCTGTTTTCGTGCTCGATTTATGAAATAAAAATAGGAGGAATAAATGCAAAACGCACTTTCCAGTTAAAGGGTTTTCCTTTTTCGAGCAACAAGGCCACAGATGTTAGCTACAGTGTGTATACGTAGGTATATAAAGTAATGTGTGTGACTGAATATTAACGTTAATGCTGATTATGCATGTATTATAATACCTACATAATATGTAATCCCTTTAAAAGTTTGGTGAGCTTCAAAATAACGAATATTGATATATGTACGCACATTATCTTGCTATATATTTCTGCCGTAAATAAATATTAGAATAATTAAAACAAAATATGTGTCATTATGCGTTACCATTAATAAGTATAAATAAAGATTTAAAAAAAATCTATTAAAGACATAAAATACCAAAATATTATTAATTTAAATAATAATGGGTTTTTAAAACCAGATAATAGACACGAATCTTTGTGTCACTAATGACATTGACACGAATCTTTGTGTTAATGCATGAATGACGACACAAATGTTTGTGTCACGAATGAAATTGACACGAATCTTTGTGTCACGAATGAAATTGACACGAATCTTTGTGTCACGAATGAAATTGACACGAATATTTGTATCGCGAATGAAATTGACACGAATCTTTGTGTTAATACATGAATGACACTAACACGAATATTTGTATCACGAATGAAATTGACACGAATATTTGTATCGCGAATGAAATTGACATGAATCTTTGTGTTACTAATGAAATTGACACGAATTTTTGTGTTTATGCATGAATGACATTGACACGAATCTTTGTGTCACTAATGAAATTGACACGAATCTTTGTGTTAATAAGGACATTGACACGAATCTCTGTGTTAATAAGGACATTGACACGAATCTTTGTGTCACGAATGAAATTGACACGAATCTTTGTGTTAATACATGAATGACATTGACACAAATCTTTGTGTTAATAAGGACATTGACACGAATCTTTGTGTTAATAAGCACATTGACACGAATCTTTGTGTTAATACATGAATGAAATTGACACGAATCTTTGTGTTAATACATGAATGACATTGACACGAATCTTTGTGTTAATACATGAATGACACTGGCACGAATCTTTGTGTCACAAATGAAATTGACTCGAATCTTTGTGTTAATAAGGACATTGACACGGATCCTTGTGTTAATGCATGAATGAAATTGACACGAATCTTTTTGTTAATACATGAATGATACTAACACGAACCTTGGTATCACGAATGAAATTGACACGAATCTTGGTATCACGAATGAATTGACACGAATCTTTGTGTCACGAATGAAATTGACACGAATCTTTGTGTTAATACATTAATGAAATTGACACGAATCTTTGTGTTAATACATTAATGACACTAACACGAATCTTGGTATCACGAATGAAATTGACACGAATCTTTGTATTATTACATGAATGAAATTGACACGAATCTTTGTGTTAATACATGAAATGGACCCGAATCCTTGAGTTAATAAGGACATTGACACGACTCTTTGTGTTAATAAGGACATTGACACGAATCTTTGTGTT
>JAYRBW010074183.1:0-25570 GCA_036023295.1 Invenusta paracnida
TATATATATTATAGCATATACTCTAATTATAAATATAATTGGAAATGCCAAGAATTTGCTAGGATAAATATATTATTCTAATTAATCAATTATTATAGGCTTAAACTAGTTATTGGATAATTATAATAGAATAGAATAGAATAGAGGGGCCATCAGGCTTTAAATTATAAAATATATTGACTAGGGGCCCATCAGGCTTTAAATTATTGGATATATTGACGATAGGGGCTTATCAGGCTTTAAATTATAAAATGTATTGACTAGGGTCCATCAGGCTTTAAATTATTCGATATATTGACGATAGGGGCTCATCAGGCTTTAAATTATAAAATATATTGACTAGGGGCCCATAAGGCAATAGAAAGCCCATACGTTATGTATTTAATAAGTATTATCAAACTGGTTAATATTAATTCTAATTCTAATAATACTAATAGTTGATATTATTAGTTCATATTATTATATTACAAAGAAAAGACTATATGAAAATACTTAGTAGGTACCTACAATGAAAGTGAAAATCGAAACCTCTTTCGAGATCAAGTCTATAACCCACAGTTATACAATAGATTAAAATATTTAAGCGAGTGTACAAAGAAAGATAATATACAAACTTGTATCTTATAGTTTAATATGATAAAATAGTAACAGTGCAGCATAAGAATAAATTATAATAATAAGATTAATATCCAGACATACAAAACAAAACACAAGTATATGACTTATAATATTAATAAATATTATATATATACTCATTAAATACAAACTTTAAGGACATGTTAATGATAATGTAATGAGAAGTTTATGGTTTGTTGATGTGAGTAACTAAGGTTATAATTGGTTGTAGGTACAATTTGAATGTAGATACAAATGTATGGTGTTTCTATTAAGCAACTATTTATTATTTAATAATTATAGGTGTATTTGGTTGCATAATGTTTTTAGTCTACTTTCTTTAAAAGATCTATGTGTGATACTTTTGATAGAATTTTGTAGGTCATTCCATATTGTAGAAGCCTCATCAATTATCTTATTTTTATAACTATAAGCACCTTATTTAATATATATATATATTGTTAATATTTCTTTGTATTTGCTTTGTTTTATTTCCATAAAGTCAATTAATAAAAATGTCAGCAGCACGCACCAACTATAGTGATTTTAGTCAAGATCCCAGATTTAGTGGTCGGAAGATTCAAATACCCAAGAATAATTATTTAACTGGAGAGGTTTTGTCTCGAACATACCGAGGCCCTGGGTGGTATGTTCCACATCGCAGAGACTGGCATATGTACCATGAGCATCAGCATCTACCCACATTAGCTCATCGAGATGCAATTGATTTTGAAAGTCAGCATGACTATGTAGCCTTTCTCAGACGCAGAGACATACCTAAAGGTAAATACAATCTACAATAAATAAGAAATATATTTTATGATGTGTGACTTTAATTATAATTAATCATTGTGAAAAGTGTGATTAAACCTCACTAAAAAAGATAAGTAATTTAAACGTTAAACAATCAGTTGTATGGGTTTACATCATCAAATGAAATTTATCAGAAATTTGTAATTGATATTACCATAATAACATTGAAAAATGATTACTTTAAATTTTATGAATTCTCTTTATGATAGACAATATGGTAATGACTTATCTAACTTTAAGATTATTACAATTATGTCTAATTATGATAGTAGTAGTAGATTTTTATTTTCCAAACAATACATGTAATTTACAATATAAGCGTGTATTTACATATATACATACACATATAAGTTATGTTATTAGTTAACCAATTACTAGTATTGTACAATATAACAGTATGATGTACTGTGTAAGTAGGTATAGGTATGTGTAAATGACATCTATGCATTAATCTAAATAGGATAGAGTAAAGTGTATAGATAGTAAGCTACTTAGTATGGGTTCAGTATGTATATGTCAAATATCTTTTATATAGGTATGTATGCTCATCAGTGTTTGTTAATTTTATGGGTTTGTTTGGGCAGGATTGCTGCAAAGAAGGAGACCTATCTAGTTGCAGCTACCTTAAGATTGATTTTTTTTTAATTTAAGTAATGAAGAATTTTAATAATACTAATTGTTTAATATACTTTATTCTCTGAAAGAAGTTGGTTGGTATACTTTTTGATAAATAATTTTGATGAGTTTAGCTCTTTTAGGTTATTTGTTAATTTATTTCATTCTACTATAAGTGTGTTATATGAGTTTTTTTTGCCTATTTCTTTTCTGAATCTTCTTATTTGTAAGTTATATTTATGTCTTCTACTTGATACTCGTCTTTTGTTGTAATTTTCATATTTTTTTCTTATTAAACTTGGAATGTGTTTACAATCTTTGGCATAGCTAAATATGTTTCATTTTTTCAAGTTGAATTATGTTATTTACTGCAAGTATATTTTCCTCTTTGTATACATTATTCTTTGATTATTATGTCTTATGATGGTACAGTCTGATTCGATGGTTAAGTTTACTACAAAAATCTTAAAGCTCATTAGCGATTTTTTTCAGATATGGATGACTAATATGATTTTATAATATGAGACAAAAATGCTATACTACTTAATATATCAATAGTAAGAAGTATTTTATTGGCTTGTTATCGCGCATTTGTCTATTTTTACTCCTGTAAAAACCATGTTTGGGCTTTTTTATGCCTTTATGCTTATTATAACTAGTTTTAATTATTTAAAATAATTAAAATTTAGTTTATATTATTATATTTCTTACTGCGATTATTTTGGGTACCTAAATATATTTTTTATGCATTTACATGACATAACCACATTTTATTGTACATTGCTGTTTAGCTCCGCTCATTCCTGCCTATATCACCAGTAAAGTAACTAATTTCAAAGTGTATGCTCACGAACGCGATTTGAAACACCCGCCAATCACAAACAATAATGAAACTGTTCCACCTTTTACGCAATGGGACGGTCCTGGCTACCATGGCTGTTATCACGAGGTAACCTATGTCGATTAAAATACATCATTTTAATATAAATTTGTCATTACAAAGACATTTTTATTCGTCCTACAAAAATGTTTGATATCACTAATAAGGGATAAATACAATATATATATTTGGCTCACTTGCTTAGTAATTTAGAGAATATATGTATACTGAAATATGTACATATATGCATAACTTATTTTAATTATGCCTATAAATGATCCTTGAAATAATATTTTAACAGTATAGAGTCTGTCGACTGATTGTGAAAGAGATGAAAATTGATATTATCAAATGCAACCATTTGTTATTCAATCTTGTTATATGCATTCTTACTGTAAATGGAGAGCGAACGTTTTGTTAAAAAATATTTACGGAGTCCTTGAAGGATACAGGGTGTATTAGTGATGCAGATCATAACAATGAATATTTAAATCAACTCAGATCAAGAAAAGTGTAGAAACAATTCCAATAACAGCTACGTTTTATTAGTCGACGATTATTTTAATATCGACATATGTACTTTATTCTTAAAATAATCCCAACTTACTCTCCTTTTATATTTATACTGATGAAATAAGCTAATCAATAAAATGTTTTGATCCTAGTTATTGAATCGACATCGTGCAGGAGAATTTCGACGATTGCCAATAGTCCACCAGAAATATTGCAATAAATACCTCATGCCAACAACTCCACTGGATACAACCTATTCATATACTCGCTCATTACGATATGGCGATTAAAATAAAAAATATGTTATTTCTTCTGTTTAAACTTTGTGGAGTAATTTAACAATATTAAACAAATTATCCTCTATAAAACTAATGCAGTTATTTATTATAATGTATCATATTTTCACTTTTTATTTAATATGATTCAAAATTTCACCATATTGTATATAATTTGGCTATATTTTATATTTTATTTTATGTATTAAAATTAAAACATATATAAAAAAAGTTTATTGTTTTATTTTCACATGATTTAACTACAAGTTACACAAATATATTAATCAAAAACTTAATAAACGTTGGTGTATATAGAGGGGAACATTTTATGCATGATCATTAGAAAAAATAGAATTGAAAGGACAATATTATTTCTTAGTTCTCGTTGTCTGAGTATGTTCAGAAGCGTATAAATGTAATCTAGTGTTAGCAAGTCTTTAATACTGCCATTAGAACCAAATAACTAAAGAATAAATTTCTAAAAACACTAAAACTTGTTGGATATATGTGCTATCTACTTGAACACTTTGGAAATAGTAAACTCAAATTTTGCAAGCCCTTCGATTTGGGTCTCTAGCTTTCTGGTGCATTTTTACTAAGTGTTGCTAAGTGAATTGCTTATTTCTATATTGTGTCATCTATGCCTTTCACCGCGCGACTAGAATAGTGACATGTTGGAAGCGGGATCCAAGTAACAGTTAACTATAATGTCAATATATACTTATATTCTTATATTAGTAAAAATGTAAAATACTAAAGGACAGCAATTACTCATATATTAGCATCATAACAATTATCTTAATGTATATGTAGATAACATCCTATTGTGTTAGAAATTTAGAGTTATTTAACGGTTTATATTGTTTTATGATATGACACATTATATGGTATGCTTATAGTATATTTGATATCATTTAGTGAAATCTCCAGACATAGAATCTTGATATGAATTTTAAATTAAATATTTAATTTAAAATTCTAGTTTGAAAGATGATTCTATGAAAATTTTATAATTATTTACTTTAAAAATATATCGATATTCTTTCAAAGAAATGCACCAACAGAATCATACTTTATTTTTTATAAGAATTGCTTTACAGTGTATCTAGAGCTGTATATAGAGCTAATAACTTAAAATCATACAATTAATACAAGTCGTAATTAAATGTTTAGCACTATTTATACTTAAAGATATTCAGGATGTCCCAAATGTCCATATAATGACTTAAAGATATTAAATGGGCCAACAACTATATTTAGCTTTTAATTGTATATTATTAAAATTATATATTTTATTGACATAGATATTATTACAGTTTACGATCATTGTGATTGTGAAGTAATATAGCTTTATAATATTGAAATATAATAATAATACAATATTTACTTCCATACAAATGATCGGATAAAAGCGTTTTGTTATACAAAACCACTTCATAGCGATATTATAACAAATATAGTAGCAAACCAAACATTTAAATTTAAGAAAACATGATAATACAAAGTATACCATAAATGCACAAATTCCGATTTTCAACTATAACTTCAACAATAAACTGCATTTGAAGTGCCCATTTCACTCAGTGTTATCCAATTATCAACCGAATAAATCTCGAATTTTAAAACACACGTAAATAAATAAATATTTATTATATGGAGCTTTCGAACAAATAAAAATAATCATTCAGCGTACTGACAATTTTGAATATAGATAATAATATATATAAATAAACATTTAAACTTTTTCTTGCAGTTTAATAGTAACAGAAAGAGCGTAAAGATTGTTAAAGTTATAATATTTTGTCACAAGGACTACTTTAAGATACACATAAAGTTATCTTTTGGTGCGACAACAACAAAAGTTGATTGCGTTGTGTGACCTCATTTAAGTGTTTTCGCAATCGCTGGTTTTCTATATTTATAGCTGAGAATTTCTGAAACAACACAAAAATAGAATTTTATATCATATTGGAAAGATAATTGTTTATTGATACATATTCATCTTTCAATTTAGATAAATAATAGAGTAAATGTAACATAATATAACCAATTGCAAAATCTATTACCTTTGTAAGATTAGAAGTTTCGATTTTCTTCTTTCTGCGACATTTTTTAGCTGCCAGCCGATTTTTCAAGCGTTTTTCTTCAGCTTTTTGAAGGTCCTCTTCAGTTAATTTCTATTGTGGGAAATAGAATGGAATATTATGTATCAATACAAATGTTTCACTTGAGGTTGATATACTGATTCTACAAGTTAAATACGAGATATGTAATAGAGTGCATTTTACATACTTTTAATGGTTTTTTATCTTCAAGATCTACTATTAAGGCGCACTCGCTGTTATAATCATCGGGCGTTAAATCTGGCATACCCTGAAGTCGACGTCGAAATTGAATTTTATTTTTCAATTCTTCTCGAACAAAAGTTGACAGATCATGGACGCCATAGAGTAATGCATTAGATGAATTAGAAATAGAATCATTTTCTTCCGTTTTACCTGCGATCATTTTATTAAGATATTTCATTAATAGTTATAACTGAATATCTCAACTTCAAAGTGCGTTCATAAGCAATGGTTTTTTTGTAATACGTAAACTAAAAAGTTATTTCAGTTTATATATGTGTAAACCTTATATGTGGGTGTAGTTTTTTATGTTTTTCTAGAAAAACATAGAATAGCGATTTCTAGGTAATATACATTGGTGCATTCTATATTGCAACATAAGTTGGTCTCGTAATTTCTAAAAATAAACATATATGTTGTATTACTAAATATGTGAATATTAGCTCAAGACAAGGGAAAACCAGAATGTGCCAGTTTTCTATTTTATGAAGCGATGTTTAGTTTGTAAAAATAGACCATTTGTCTATTAATAAATAATTGCACAATTAAATTGTTCCAAGAAATATATTTATACATACTACCTTTGCTTATATAGAAATATATTTTGTTTGTTTATTATGAAAGACATATAAATACTATAGTTTATGTTCTTCATAAAAACTTCATGTTAAAAATGAGTACATCCTAAAGCTTTATAATATGTTACAACTGATAATGACAAAATTGTATTTAGAATATTTTTTGTATTGAATTATTGTAAGTATAATAATATTATTATTAGTTAGAGTATAGTACTCTAAATGATATGTTTTAATGTGTTACAACCAAATAAACATTGTTACAATATCAGAAATATAAAATGATAACTTCAAAAAGCATATTCTACAGTCTACGTACAGGTATATACATAGATATCATTTATGTTTAAATGTTTATTTCAAAATATGCATAATAATAAGTAATACCGTTTACTCGCGTTGCATACTAAGCACCATTTATTGATTAAACTAATGTTATTGTCTCAAATATGAGAAGCTTTCACATATAATGACGCCCGCTGAAACAATAAATACATTTTGATTCTATTTTCGTTCATGTGCTGTCGCCGTTCTCATTGTGTCAGCTGCATGTAAAAAATATGTAAAACAAACGCCATGCTTAGAAAAAATATATTTATTACAATGTTTAGCCCTGCATCGATGTATTATTTACAATAAAGAAAGGTATGCATATTCAAATAGATAGAAAAAAAAAATTCATATTAATTAGCGTTTATATTATAAAGATAAGAATAACTACTGGTTTTACCAGTAATACTTACGTTGTCCTAAATATAAATCACTTTCCGAAAATAACTATTCTATAAATAGCTTTTGTGGCAAGCATGGCTTTCCCATCTGTGAACACATAATATAAGTAGATTTAACAATGCATTGTATGTATAAACTAGGTACAAAGGTATTTCAGTGATATTTTTACTGAGCTGATCAATTATAAAAGCCTGGATCAAATTTCTTCTCGTATATATAAAGCACTAGTAGAGAATATTCCGCCAGTTTCTTAAAAACTACCAAATAAATTAAACTAAAATGTATTCTAGCAGTAAAAATGACACATTGGATATTCTGTTCTTGCCACATGAGCTACCTAGGGATGATATAGCTGGCGGTAATTTTTCTAATTATTATTTCGAGCCAATTTCTCCAGATATTTTTCTACAAGATTTCAATTTTATTGAATCATATCGAAGTGACGAAAATGACGTTCAATTATCTTCAAAAGAATTACCGGAAGGTATACTTTTACCATCAATAAGACAGGTTGAAGCTTCGAAAACAATATATTCGCCAACAACGATACCCAACATCACACTAGACAAGCTTAGAAATAAGATTCAATGGCATCGTCTGAGTCAAGGGAAACCGGAGCTGACACATGAAGATTTAAACTGGGAATCTACGCATGCTAAAAGATCCCTCAGTGTAAGTTGATATTTCATTATGTTTGATTTCAAGAAACAAAATTATAATGTTAAATTCTGACGCTGTATTTGATTTCGTATGTCTTTATGTTTTAGGATTTGACAGAGGACGAACAACTTAAGGAAGAAAACAGACGCATCAAAAATTGCCAGGCCGCTCAAAGGTGTCGTAATAAGAAGAAGTCTGAAGCATTGACCATAGCTAAAGTAGGTATTGAATTTATTTATTGTATTGCTTAGAAATTCTAATTAAATTTTAAAAATTCCGAAGAAACAGTTTTTCTGGCATTTTGAATTGAATAATTATTTAATTTTTAAAGAAATTAATTCTTTTGATTAGATAAAGTTATTGCATTTTAGAATAATTCATTTCGCATACAATTTTTTTATCAATCGATCGTAATACATTACTTATGCCATATATCTAAGTATAGATCATATCCCTGATATAACTATTCAAATCTGATGTTATATTTAGTCAAAAATTCAAAAGGTCAGTTGCACTTCACCAAATAGCATTTTTTAACAGCATTTTAGCAAACAAATAATGTTTTCAAAAAGTCGCATTTCGCCGAATCTTACTTTGCCAAACACGTTTTTTCATATTTTAGAAATAATGGTTGTTATAATAATTTTTAAATTTATTTATGATAGGTATATTTCATAAATTTAAATGGATATTTTACACTAAATCTATACACTAAATAATGGAAAACTTTGTTTTTAGTATGTTTAACATACATTGGGTGAAGTTATGTTTGGCGTTAAGTCGCAGTGTTAGTGTTAAGTCCAACTTAACACCAAATTTATTAACAAAAATATTAATTACCATTTTACTTTACATTGAGCAATTTCCCAAGAGTTTTCGAAATAAAATTATACATTAATTAATCAGAATATCTATTATACAGAAATAACAATATTTTAAACTTCAAAATATTCAAATACGAAAAACATAGTAGTAACGTAAAAGTACAAAATTTATATATATATACATACAATTATTACCGTTTTTGGTTTTATATTATAAGAGGCAAAAATGTTGTCTTTGATAAATCAATAATAATACACAGTTACCATTATCGTGTTTGTTGTGATAACTAAATTTTTCCTCTTTTTAGCAAAAAATATTATGTTATAGTTGTCCTTACCTCAAAATATTTTTGTAACAATTTGTTTTTAATTCGTTTTTCATAAGTTTGTCACGCACATATATTGTCAAAGGTGTTTAATTTTTGATCTAGGAATATATTATTACCCATTCGAAATGCTATTTCAGAAATTGAAAACCGCAGAACTGGAGAACAAGCAGCTCAAGAAAGCACTGATAGAGGTCAAACGACAAAACGATCAGTTGGTGGCTTTGCAAAATCAACATTCAATCAACTGCTGTATACATCAGTTAGAATACTGATTTGCATTTGCAATGTATAGAATGGGTGTATATAGGTATACATATATATTTAAATATAAAGTATTTTCTACTTTAACAGACACCATGTTATGTAAAGACCATATCAAGTATAATTCAATTCATTGATGTGGAGCCCTGTCTATAATATAGAAATTGCTCTCACATATATACATGTATATTATTTATATTTTCTTCTGTTGAACATCTCAATATTGATCGAAAGATAAGATTTGTATAATATATAAATATGTAATATGATTTATATTACAATATAATAATATTGAACAGAAAAATAAACGGAATATTTTAAATATAGGCAAATGAAGTTACTGTTTACCATACTACCTATATTGTCACTAATAGCATTGTTCTTTAATCTGTTCATTTTTATTGTAAAGGTTATCTCGTATAAGTTACATTTTGGGTGGATTTTTCCTTGTATTATATTTCAACAGGTGAAATATGTAACAACTGTATTGGGCTGCTAGGATCAATAAAACAATAGTCAAATTTGTGTGTGTATTTTAATTTCTTTATTTGTTTCTTTTTGAAGTAACCGAAATATGTATATTTATGTCCTTCTTAAAAGTATTACTGTATATATGTTTGTATATATTCACCTTTTTTGTAAAAAATATATTAATATGTACATTTATATTTCAATAAACGTCACTATTGTTGGGCATTTCAATGTGCACAATTTATTATAAATTTCTATATTTTACAATATAAAATAATATTTCCAAATAAATTAAATAACTTTTTATAACTGCTTTTATTTTAAATAGAACATTTATTATTAATCACTGTATATAAAAATATAAATTATAATTAGTACTGTCTAGGATTAAAATTGCCATAATATTAAAAATGAGTTTTATTAATTAATTGTAAAATGTAAATTATTCAAAAACAACAGTATATCCCACTTATTATTCTAATTGAAAACAATCGAATAGGCACTATTAATTTTTATCAGTTGATGATACTTGTCATTATTTGTTGAATAAAACTACAATTTGTTCAATACGCTATTCGAGGTCATAGCATATAATACATGTGAAATGAGATGAAGGTTGCATTCCTTTAAAATTATATGTTTGAAGAAATATAATTATATTTATTACTGCGATCATGTAATATGATATTTAGTAATTTTTAATGTGTAATTCTTCATTAATTAGTATATGTAAATATATATATACATTAATATAGAAGAGTGATTATAATATCATAAGCATTCACTCATAAGTAAACATTATTTTAGTAGTTCTGCATAACACTTATATAAATATTTGTTTTCATATATATATAATTCGATTCATATATACCTACTATTTTACACTATATTTGTGTTTTATATGTTTTAGTCTGTCTCTTACTATTAATTTATATTCTCATTATGCACTTCCAAACTTATATATTTTAAATATAGAAGTATATTATCTTTTATTTAAAATGATGATAAAACATGTAGGCAAAATATGTTTTCAAAAGGACTCGAGATACTGACTTTGAAGTCATCGAGTTAGATGCTGCAGGACGACTGGGTATATTTCAACTCCAAACTATTTTTAATAAAATACATAGCTATAAGCTCAATATTCAACTTATTTTATATTCATACTCCCTATTAATTATGTGAAAATAATTTTAATCGTCAAAAAACAGATTACTTAAATTATATTTTTATTAATAATTTTTATTAAAACCGTGATATAACAAGGAGGTAAAAAGTAAGGTTTCTCTATACAAAATAATATATATATTGATTAGTATATTATTAACGGTCATATATTGCACAAGACTAGTGCAATACTGAAAAACTAGCGTATTATTATGCTTGCGTTATGCTGCTATTTATTTGTCTCTACTTCTTTTCACAAAATCTCGCACCATAGTGTGTAGATAGATATTCACACAGTTCTTTTTGAATCTATTTTTAGAACAGGACTTCCCATTTTTTTATTAAAGCTTCTTCCAGGAATTTTAGCTATACGTGGTAAATATTTATTTAGACTTAAAATGAATATTTTTAAAATAATTATATAACTAAAATAAATTTCTTAGTTTGTAGTTTATTTATCTTATTAAGTCACAAAAATACGCATCAAATTGCTTTTAACTATCATATATATTTTAAAGTTTTTATATTTCCCCAAGAAGTATTTAAAATGTACTACTCACAAATTGTTAATTAATTTTTAATAATTACTACAAGATAAATATTCGTTATCAGAATACAACTGAGATAGTTTATGAGAATTATAATATATGCTTAATATATAATATATTTCTAAAAATTATTAGATATATATATACATCTTTAAATAAAATTAATAAATTAAGGACATTTTATATAAGAGTATATCATTTAAATCGGATTAATTGGTAGTCTACAATTTATTGTTCATTTAGTTACACAATTTTTTCAAATTACTTCATCAAAGCCTTAATTACTAAATGTAATAAAAAATTTATGATTTAGAATTTATAAAATAATCTAAGGAAATGTACTGCGAGTTATCAATCTCATGTCAGATGCGGATTTAGGAGGGTGGATGAATAGTAGTCAATGCAGCTAAGGAGGGCGAAACTGCACCTGGTTACGTTTAATATACAGAAATACCATTTTGGCCATAGCTCCAAAACTGAGCTATGGTGGTAGCTCCCCAAGACCCCCTTCCGGTACGTTGATTGAGGGGGAGAGAGCGTTATGACAGATATATGTTATTCGGAAATGTTATGTCTAGCCACCCCCTCTTTAAAATACTAGATCCGCCACTACATGTACATATATGTATAAATAGATATTTTTATCTACCTTCAAAGGAAATCACTTATGTGGACTTTGGTTATTTCAATGTTCATAGTTTTATCTCCTTTAATACTAATAATACGGCTTTGTCAGATCAAAAAGCAGTAACTCGATTTCACGAAATGTTTGGAAACCCGATTTTTGGGTTTTGTTTCATTAGTGTTACTAAACACATATTTATTGTATTGCATTTTTTTATATATAATAAACTAAACATGTTTATCTCCTTGTTATATAAAATGTAACTAATTTTAATAAGTTTGGCTACAAATCGAGATAATTCTTTTTCATATGACAAAACCTACTTTATCAAAGGTTTAATTGTTGGATGAAAAGGGAGTGTCTAATGTTATTTGGTAAATATTAGTTTCTACTGACTAATATTTGAATATTTAATATTATTTTAATAATATACAATGTTTTTTGGAATAATAATATTTGCAGTTTGTAATTTAGCTTTTAAATATTAAAAAATAAACTTATAAAGGATTATATGTATTGCGGTTATAATTTTATATTGCAGGTTGAATTAATACGAACTTTTTAAATTATAATTCGAACGCATCTATGAAATACACCATTTCATTTATAATTGTAATTTGTAATTGTATTTTATTATACACTCATCTATTTTAATAGTACTTAGTTCAATGTTATACATATACCTAAGTAATAGTATCGTTGAAATATTCGCAATTAGCAGAATAAATTTGTTCAACCGTTACTTCAAATAGTTATAGATCGTGATTCCTAATTTGTATATTTATTTATAGAATAACAAATCTACAATTTAATCGTGGCTTCTTCGACGTCTGTGACCTCATCTATGGTGTCCAATTCTTGGATCGTTATATTGTCCATGCTGAAGCTTATGTTGCTCAGGAGGCTTATCTTTGAAAAGCTAGCGTTTGGCAGGCTGTATCCAAAATACTTAGCTCAACTTGCTAAGCTGGTATCATTGTTGCCGATTATTAAAATTAACTTTTGTTGACTAACTGCATTAAAGCGGTTGGTATCTAGGGAACATTTTGTCAACCTGAAATAATTTTTAAAATAATAATTTAATTGAAATTAAGTATACTATTGTACTTTTAAACATTTAAAAAATGGCTATATCAAGTTAACCTAAACTTAATATTTTCACAATATATTTATAATACTAACAAGTATGTATATATTATATATGTATATATAATGCGAGTTATAAAGATATACATGTATATAATTAACAAAAAATAGTATGCTGTATATGCTATTTTATTTAAGCACACGTTAGTACTTTATTATAAAACAGGATATAGTAAATCAATCTTAGGCATAACTAATTTTACATACAGCTATATAATGTATGATTACATATTATTTTTTATCAAAAACACAATAAATAATTACCTTTTGGATAACTCAGCCATGAGTTTTCCTCTTTTCAAAGACATACTGTGGGCAACCAACCGTGACAAAACTAAAAAATGAAGTCAATTTTATGAAATAGTGTACATACATATATGGTATACTTTAACATTCCAAAGATTATTTTTCTAGCTTAGAATTTATCTTAAAATAATCTGGTTACTCTTAGTATTATTATATAAATTCATAAATTGAATTTACTCTTTTGGTTCTAAATACAAGTATAAGTTTCTTCATTAATCGCTTAAGGAATTAAACTGATTGAGTATAAGATCTGGCGATAATATTAAATCACTTCTTAGAAAGCGGTACTTTCCTTAAAGTATAACCTGCAGTATTGTATACCCAACATTCAATTATACTTACTAGCGTTATATAGTCGAAAGAGAAAGAGGCACTTCTCTTTTACAAAGAATACAATAGATTCTTTAAGCAGTTTGGTCAATGTGTCGCCTTACAAAATTACAAAATTAAATTACTACTTTCTAATGCAAACTGTTACATTACTATAACAAAAAGCCATTATACCATATTACTATACAATATATAATTTGTAAAATATATTAAATATCCGAAATTACTTTATATTATAATTTTATTTGGAATATATATACAGCTGCGATACGTGTTCTTGAAATTATTTACTTTAAAACAATTTATCATGATGCCTAGTGAAACACTTAAAATATATTACAGAAACTTGTAATTAATACAAACAAAATGTTGATATTATATTGAACTGTTTTATATACTTCATTTTATAATTCAGTTTAAACAGATTTTAGAATTATGGAATGCAAGCTCATAAGGAAGTAACTCAAGTTACTACCTTTTGATACAACAATATCAACAAATTTCGAAGCTAATTCTTGAGCATTACAACGCAAGTCAACTTGCTTTCTTTTGATATGACATACTGAATATTTTTCGACTGAAATGTCGAGCCGGCATAGTTACTTCTTAAAAAATACAACTTCCAAATAAATATTCAAAAACATTAAGTACATACGACTATATCGGCTACATATAAATGTGTTTATTTCTGCGAAAATCTAATTTTTCTCAAAATTCGAGTTATATTGCTTTTTGATCTGACACAACCGAATAGTTTGTGGAATTTTGAATAATAGTATTGGGTTAATTAAATAGAATGATTAAACAGAATCTGTTTATATCAGGTATTTAATTTTCTAAAAATCGGTGACATTAATAAGGTCTAAATGAAGACAAAACAAGGTCGTCCATATATTTTTCATTTTGTGTTAAAATTGTTTTTCAAGTTGTCTACTTCAAGTAAAAAGCAATGCATTGTTTTTGGTCAAATCTCCTAATTTAAACAAACAAACTTGAGCTGTGTAATTAATTACAATTCTCATATTTACTGTAGGCAATAGCTGATAATTAATTTACTTTTCGTCTATATATTTTTATGAACAATTGATAACTGTGCATATTTGCAAGATTGCATTCAACCTGTTCAATGTTAACTTAAAATCGAAATTATTATCGATATAACGTTATTATATGTGAAATAAATCATAGATATATAAAATATTGCATTCTTCTGATTTGTAGACTCCGGCATAAAGTCTATTAAAAATTAAAGCATAAAAATTTTACTTAGACCTAAACGAAAGTAAACCAAATCGCAATATACATATATGCAACCATATATATATGTATATACAAAAAATGGTTCCATCTGCATCTTTATAACTTTTATCCTGTCAAAATCAGTTGCTTCTGAAATTGAATATTCTGCAATTCATATGGAGTTTAATGTTTTTAATGTCTTACTTATCATTTCAGAATTTTCGTAGTAACGGTATATATGCCTCATATTTAACTTTTTAGAATACATATTTACAAAATTTACACATTTCCAACGTGTGATTTAGAAAGGCGAGTTTTTTTATAATAGTGATAATAAAAATACTAATTACTATACCTAATAGTACTTTTTCTAACACTACAAACCCCTTTTGACTACAGATATGTAGCCTAAAAGAATGTGTGTGATTATATGTTTTATACTCATGGATAATGAGATTTCTTTAAATAAGCTAAAACATGTTTAGAAGGCATAGAACATAAAGGCATAATGCATAACATATAATAGCCTATATAAAGCATAATGGATATTTATAATATGCTAATACATAAGATACACGTATTTTAGATTAATATTGTCTGCAATTATACTCTAATCATAAACATTACTGAAAAGATACATACCTACTTCAATAAATAGCACAGTTTAACATGGTTAAAATTTCATAATTTTCTAAATGAATTCCAATTTGTTAATACAAACATATTTAAAAAAAATAAATTACATTTTTAGATAATTACACTCATCATTATGTCTTTTAATAATTATTTATATGAGGTCAATTGTAACCGTTTTAGATGGCAAGTTATATATAGCTGCTAAAATAAGGAACAATTAACAGTCAATTCTTATAGCATTTATATATAGTGATGTATTTTAAGTCAATTGCAATTATTTATCCAATTTAAATATTAATAAGTATTATTATTGCATGTAGGCATAACTAACTAAATTGTAGATAATATTACTTAATAAAGAAATTTTAACTAAAATACGAGTATTATCGATGTAATTATTACCAATTATGTTTATTATCACATGCATAATGAAATGGTATTCCATTTTACATAAAGATATATAAAATATTTTAATTATAAAAACATAAATTAATTATAAGAAACAGTTATATTAAACTTTGTGCAATAAACATATTGACATAATATTTATTAATACATTATAATATTGTACATTACAGTAAATAAGTTGTAAATATATATACATAATATGTACAATATAATATATCATCGGATAATATAATTACAAGCTTTGAAATGTTATGTTTTTCCTTAAAAGCAAAACTATCGTTGGATTATTTTGAAACAAAAAACTGTTACAATGACTGTAATTGTTGAGTGTAGAAATATCAATAAGTCTCAAATCTATAATAGGCATAAACAAATGAAGTTTTATGATACAATAGACAGATTATAGGGTCACATGACAAATCGAATATGTATAAAGTATGAAACATATGTGTATATATTGATAACTAATGTTTAAATTGCTCAATTTAATTTAAGGTACCATACATAAATTTTGTTTACATAAATGCAATGGAAATGTACATATGATGATATAGCGATATTAGCAATGGCGTACTTAAAGATAAAAATAATAAATATAGAACATTGATATTTACATGTCTCTATAATTAGGTAAAAAATACTTTATAATTAAATAGATACATCAATTCTACTTTAAAAATACAAGTCAGGATTCTAGCTGTTGTATAGATCTGTTGATGCACGAACAGCCGTTTGAATGATTTTTTTCCAAAGTCGCCAGAAGATCGTTTTTTCGTTTGACCTCGGACAGACATCTTTTGAGTCGCCTGTTCTCCAGAACTGCGGCTTTCAATTTCTGAAAGATTGTTAGATTGAATATTAATATCTTTAGTACCGATTAAGCAATTTCAAAATGTTTGTGTACCTACTAGAGAATTTAGTCGGAATATATAATACAAAAAAGTGAATTTAAAATTAGCAAAATATAAGGAATACAAATATGTATTCAATTATATTAATTAATTATGTATAATAGGTATATTGTAACTGACAAATATATACAATTGACAAGGATAAAATTGTAACTGTAATGTATTTTATAAAATTATCAATCAATACTTATGAAATATGATTTTAGTCTTGATTTTCTAATTATTTTGCATAACAATATTATTAACGGTTTCAATAAGTACATTATAGTAATTATATTTTGCATTAATTTAACAAACTTTTTAATTGATTACCCAATTTAAAAAATTGATTTTATTGTCCGGAGTATTTTAATACATAAACTTAAAGAAATAGACGAAAATAAAATAATTTATTGACTATTAAAATTCAATAATTATCCAAAAATGACAAAAAAATAAGTTACAAGAAAAATCTACACCACGTTCATTGAAAGATTAAATTTCTCACAATCAAAAAACACTAACTATAATAATATTGATTTCCTTTTTATTTTAAAAATGGCAGAATTATTGGTACGAAGTTTCAAAACAATACACTTTTGAAAATAAACCAATTATAATAGAAAAAATAATCAAAAATACTTACTTTAGCTATGGTCATAGCTTCATCCTTCTTTTTATCACGACATTTTTGAGCAGCTAGGCGATTTTTTTTGCGTCTATCTGTTTCCTTAAGCCTTTCTTCCTCTGTCAAATCCTAAAAATATTTAAGATTACAAATATAAAAATTACTCTATAAATGCAATATCAAGCACATTTTTAAAATGTAGGATATACTGTCCATTAATATCTAAACATATAAACAAATAGCAACTTACACTGAGTGGTCTTCGATCATGAGTAGATTCCCAGTTCAAATCTTCGTGTGTCAGCTCCGCTTTTCCTTGGTTCAAACGTCTCTCCTGAATCTTATTTCTTAGTATGTTTAGCGTTGCGGGGGAAATATCTTTTGGAGAATGTGTTTCCGAAGCATCAAACTGACTTTCTGTTGGTGAAAGTGTACAGTCTGAGAAGGATTCACCCGGGAAAAATTCATCGTCATTTTCAGAACCTTGGTCTGAACCAAAAAAATAAGGATCTTCCAAAATAATATCTGAGTTATATTGCTCAAGATAATCGCTATTAAAATTGTCGCTTGCTAGTTCATCATTAAGTATTTCTTGTGTCAAAGACAGAAAATCAAAAGTCTCCATGTTAATATCTGTAGCGGGATCCATTTTGTTATTATTTTTGCAGTTTCTAACAAACTTTAATAATTATGTCTGTCAGTTCTATGTTTACCTATATATATATGTATAATCAGAAACAGATCTATGCCTATTACTATTGGTATACAATTAAGATCTACACAGATCAGTTGAAGTACCTTTTTATCTTTATCCAATGAGTGGACTGTTAAAATTATGTTTACATGGGAAAGCCAGATTGTTAGAAAAACCTATTTATAGACGTCTTAACAGTCTACAAGAGTTTTATTTTTAGGACTACTTATATAGCTGGTAAAACCAGTAGTTATTCTTAACTTTATATACTTTAACTAATATAAAGAATAATTTGATTATTTTTATAAGTGTTTACTTTGCGAATATATGCAAATTACGCCTACATCAGAAATCCAGACAATGCACATCTATTTATAGATATAAATTGTCTACAAGTGATATGTATATTTAGGACAACACCCCTGATAAAACCAATAATTTTTTTACTTCTATTTAAGCTAATTCCTATTTTAAAATATTGTTGTTTGGTTAGTCTTGGCAAAGATGCATGGTTTCAGATTAATAACCTTCCCATTACACCTTTGCTATTTCTCCTGAATCAACCTCTTACTAATCAGTTAAGATCTCATGAGAATACTGAACTATTTAAATTCGATAAAGATAATACAGTGCACATTAAGAATACACATTGTCAAAAGGGAAGGACTTACTTGTAACTCTTAGTCAACCGTACATTTTTATCTCGTAGTACTATATTTAACAACTCATGATAGTCAATTACAGCTTTAGTTCCTGAAATCTGTCAAAATATTGCTGCTTTTTTAAATGACTTAAAAAATGTTATTTTTTCATCATAAATAAGCAACAAAAATCATAATTTAATTTATTACTTCATAAATTTACCTAATAAATACTAGCACCTATATTTAATTTTGGATCATATATATATACATACATTATAGATATAATACTGATAAATACAAACGACGTATAGAGTTTGTTTATAATATATTATAGATAATAAAATATTATATAAATATACGTATAATAAGTTTTACAACAAACTTTATAAACACAGCGTTATTATTATATATATTTTTTAATTAGTTAATTTTATCAATTGACTTGATTATATGTTTTGTTATATTATAGCAATAATATCACAAAACAATTAATACATTCAAAGAGCAAACGAAAACATTTATACCAATGATTTAATTATTTCATCATTACATAAACTGTCTAATGTGTTTATTGGAAATATTTATATCATTTCATTCCATCGCAATTTCCTAATATAATTATTGGAATCAACATTGTATCAGAAAAGCTTCGTTGTTTGCGAGTCGGTTAAGTATATACTCGTATAATAGATATTTAAAAAAATGTAGTAATAATTAAACAACAAAGGAATGATATAGAAGTACTTGCAAGCTAAGTTTACAGTTAGTCCTTTGTAACAGGACTTAAGAAAAAATTCTTAGTAAAAGTATAGGTATAAATTTAAAATTACAAAATGTTTATCGTGAGATTTGTTTGTTATTTATTGAAATTTATGTATAATTAAAATCAGTTATTATCAATTTATATGCAATATATAAGCAGTTTCTATAAACTATTTGACAGATATATAGTACCTGTTATATGTACATAGTTCCCCATGTCAAATTACGTTAATAATTGGATATAATATAATATTAATATATATATTTATTGTTATACACATTTTGTTATCATAAAATATTTTAGGAGATCGTCTTGATTAATCTTTAATCTTTAGTATTGTACAGATTGTGTGATTATACTTTAAATTATTACATTTATTTAAATCGGCTTAGTTTTACGTGCAGTAGGTATTCTATATTATTGAATAAATGTATATACTACATTACGCTTCGTTGTAAACTTAAAAGTGTTATAGAATTATTTAGTAAACATTTAGAGTAAAACTTAGAGTAAGTGACTGCATGTATGCATTAAACACAAACACCGTATTAATTTATGTAATATAAAATCTGTATTAATATAATATTCCCTAAGTTGAAATAGAATTGTAATAATATTATTTATTTATTTATTTCATATACATTTGCAATGCAAGCACCTCATAAAGCGAAATTTAAAAGAGTATTTTAAAATAAGTTTCTATTAATGCGCATATTTTGTTTAAATACTTATGCAAGTAAATTATTCCGAGAACTACTTCAGTTCAATGAAGCTATTTTTAGAAAAATGGTTTTCCCGGCTATAGACAACACATAACAAACAAGGGGCTATTTAGTATATATACGCACTAAAACACAGTTACAGAGTAATTCACAAACATCATAATAATGTACGTTAATCGTGTCAAAATGTAACCACATTATTTTTTAACTTTTAAAGTACAGTATAGTATTGAAATGACAATAAGTATGAAAAGATTATTGCAAATCAGTAAAAAATATATATATATTAACATATTTTAATTGGTTATAATACAATTAATTATTAGTACCAGCACACCTATATTGCACGAAAACTATATATTTTATTTGAAACATAATGCTACTAGTTCCAAATTTTAATGCTTAGCACTATCTGTAACTATGATTCTGATTACATATTCATACATATAAATTAAAGTTAAATACGAGCATATGTACGGATATAACAACAATTTGAAATACTCATTAATATTAATACAATATGTAATACAGTATGCAATACAGTAATGTATGTTTTAACCAATTTGTTAAGTTGCATTCTGATTAGTTTAAAACTTCGTTTTGACTCTGTTTCATTTTGATACAGTTACAATTTAACCTGCTTCCAAAATATATTTTATAGGGACTATTTTAAAGTAAATACTGCCAAAAATTTTCATCGACTCATAAAACTCTACAGGATTGCATAATATACCTACTCTTCCATATATGTAAAATAGGTTGGTAAAAATATGTTATGTACATATACTAATTTATTTACATATTTGTGCTAATAAGAAATGTGCACGTTTTTGGCAGTATATTATCAACGATCATATTGCACGTCAAGACTAGTGCAATACTGAAACAATAGCGTATTGTCATATACTGAAAGATATATTGTTTTATAGTATTTACTTGTGTCGGCTTCTTTTCACAAAATCTCTCGCACCTGTGTGTAGATATATACACCCATAGTTCTTTTTAAATCTATTTTTAGATCAATTGGACTTCCCATTTTTCACATAAAAGATTCTTCCAGGAATGTTGGCAAATGTAATAAATATTTTTTTAGACTTAACATGAATATTTTTTAATTAACTATATATATAGTTTAAGATTTACCAGATTTCTTAATTTCTAGTTTTGTTATCTTATTAAGTCACAAAATACGCATCCAATTGCTTTTAACTATCATACATATTTTTCAGTTATAATATTTGAAATGTGCATATTTCACAAAGGAGTATTTAAAAAGTAGTACACACAAATTGTTTATTAATTTTGAATTATTACAATAAGATAAATAGTTTATCTTATAATAATTTATTTTAAATAAATAGGATTATTGGTTGGAATACAACCAAGGTAATTTATAAGAGTTATATGTATGTTTAATATATAATATATTTGTATTTAACCAATACATACTTCATTCCTAATTTATAATGATTAAGAATATATTATATACATCTTTAAACGAAAATATGAAATCGGAAACATTTTAAGAGTATATAATTTAAGTCGAATTGATTAGTAGTCTAGAATTTATATTAATTCAGTTGCACGTTTTTTCGTATCACTTCATCAAAGCTTTAATTACCAAATGTAATAAAAAGTTTTTAATTTAGAATTTATCAAATAATCTAAAGAAATGTACTGCGAGTTATCAATATCCTGTACATATGTAAATAGTAATCTCTATCTACCTTCAAAGGAAATTACTCAAGTGTATTTTGGTTATTTCAATGTTTATAGTCTTATCTAATTTAATACTAATTATAATATATAGTTTAAACTGATTGGGGCATTCTGAATAATATATCTGGGAGTTAATTAAACAGAATCATTTTATATCAGGTATTTAATTTCTCAAAATCGGTGACATTAATTAGGTCTAATGAGGACAGAATATGATTGTTCTTATATTTTTTTTTTTCATTTTATGATAAAATTATTTTGTAATTTATTCATAAATTATAAACTACAATGTATTTTATGAACGAGAGATTTGGCTGAAATAATTATATACGCAGGAAAATAAAAACTAAAATAAATAACTAATAAATATATATAAACTAGTTAATATATATTGTTTACTAAAGCTATTAAAAGTAATATAAAACTTGGAACGTACAAACTTTGATACAGATTATGTAATTATATTAAATTAACACATTTTTGTAAATCGGCTGAGATTTTTATGTGCAGTAAGTTTCTATATTATTTAATATACTATAATTTAAAGTCTCATTTTAAACTTAAAAGTGTTATTGACTTATAGAGTAAACATTTAGAAAACAATCTATACAATGTACAGTATTTATATTTTATAATTCAGAATTATATATACATTTCACTTAAATTATAAACTCAGATATAAGTACAATTATTATTTAAAGTAACTATACCTATCTACTGTTCATATAAAAAATGAAAAGATTATAGCTATCAAAAAGAGAAATGATACTTTTTATCAGTTAGTAAGTTTACATGAATAAAGAGCAAAAAGTGAACGTAATGTAATGTAAATATTTTCAAACTTTGAGGAAATATAATATAATTATACCATAATCAATTATATAGGGTTGGCAAAAAAATTTCCTTTTAAATCAAATTATTTGATACAAAAGTACAGTACAAATCGTGTCAATTATAGGGAAATATTTACTCTATATAATCACCACCAACATAGACTAAAGCTTGAAATTGTTGTTTCAAATTTTGGCATTCATTACATTGTTTGGCATTTGTGAGACAACTGTCTATAAAGTCATTGGAATTATCAAGAACTTCGTGTGAAAATCATAATTTGTGTCACGCCTGAAACTGTCATAGTTGCAGAAAATATATCGTTCCATCAAATTTGTATCCTGTGAATATGGTGCTTGTGGCAATAAGATCCATGTGTCTATGTGTGCGGTTTAGCATATTGTCGTGCTGAAGAATCATCTCCCATGGTGGCAGTTGTTGCCATAAACTGGTTGACCATATTTTGAAGAAAGGCAAGACTGTATTGGAACTGCCTCCGTTGTTGAGTACTTCATATTTGTAAGTATAAGAGACTTTGTAAAGTTGCTGGTTGAAATAATCAAAACTTTTGTCGAGGAAGTTGTTCTTCATGGGATTAGCCATTCGCAAATATTCTCTTTTAGAGCGGCACCAACGAAGTATACCCATATATACTTCTGTTAGTTGATGAGGAATACCCACTAACAGCAGTGACGTTTCCCCTTTGTGAAGTATTCTTCCGACAGCCGTGATATAGCTTAATATGTATGTCGGTTATCCTCGACAATTAGTCTACATATGACAGCTCAATGTGGGTCTCTTCTGTAGTACTTGTGCGCTGTCGGTCAGAACCTGCTTGATCTTTGAAATTCTATCGATCTTCTTTGTATTTCTTCATATTAATTTGTTGCACACATCTGACGTGAGATGTTTTCCTCGCCACAGCTATCAGCTAAGATTCTGTGAATGTCGGTGCTTTTATAATGCTGACGTCTTAATGTCCCTACAATAAAAATAAATTTATTTTGTTGGATATTCATATTTTACCAAGCTTACAACACACGTTATTAATTCTTTAAAGCAAACGTTTTTTGCATATTCATATGAAATATTGACATAAATTAAATTATTGATATATAAATTTAGATATCTTCGAGAATATACATTTATAAAATGGAAGAAAATAGTATCTTCATTGTAATTCATAGAAAGATCATTATAATATATTAATAACATATTAGAAAACGAAATTTAGATATCTGTGAATAGAAATGTTAAAAATCATATTTATTTTTTAAAACGTATTTTTTGCTCTCTTGTTTTACATACCCATGAGTGTTTTTCTTATGAGACACATAGCGTCAAAAGCTTAAAAAAATTCAAATTTATGTAATTAACTAAATTTATATTAATATAATTCAAAAAACAAAATTCCTGGTGATATGTTTCTCACGTTACTATTAGTTAGATTTTATGGTCATAGCTTGAATTACATATGTATGTATGTATAGTTATCATTATATATGTATATAAATTATAATGACATGTATGAGAGATTAAAAAGCTATTTGTATAATGTATAGCAAAGTATTTTATTAACAGAAATGCTTTTAAGCTTAGGTATTAAATAATTAAAACTTATCCCACACATAGAAATAAAGTTAAATTATTTTTGTTACAGAGAGATCTATACTTTGACGATTGAAAAATCATTGATACATGATTCTGATAAAAAATATTACCTACCTTTTAATATTCATTAAAAAATGTAGGTATGCCAAACAAATGATAACATTAAGCGTTAATTATTATTGAACAATGCACACACAAGCTTTTGATATTAATATGAAAATATGACACTATAAAAAATAAATTTACATAGAATAAATAGCACTAAAAATATATAGAACACTTCTGTAAGTAACCATATATACAGTAACACTGTACAATTCAAAGAACGCAGCTGAACAGTTTAATCTATTTTTAGCTTTGTGGTTTTCCCGTCTACAGATGCGGCTAAGAAAGCAAATGACTAAATTTAGTTAACCACTGCAAAATCAGTACACACGTGACCTCAATGTTACAAGTTTAAAACGTTTAATTACCATAAAAGAAGATTAAAGTAATTTTGTATATACAGATTTATTTGTCAAAAAAATTGGATGATGAATAAAAACAAATTATAATCCATTTCCAGTAAAAAAAATATATGAATAAATATATCTCTATATACTGAACATCATAGAGTAATTATACATAGAGTTTTGACTCTTATTGATTTCATATGCATTGCGTTATAATTCTTCCTCATTATAAAATCGTTTTATTTTAATGAATTTTATGTAAATGGGTAGACTAGAAGTAGTGTTAAATATTTTTATTAA